>OCZR010078558.1:0-12003 GCA_900234385.1 Anemonia viridis
TGGTATATATTATGGTATATATTATGGTATATATTATGGTATATATTATGGGATAAAAACTGGTTTATAAAATGTTTGAAAAAGACATCAGAGCTAGTAATTCTGCTGCAGGCTAAAAGCAGTCCAATTCATATTTTTCTTCACCATTCTGTCCCCCTTATGAATGAAGAGATGGTGAGATAGGACAAGGACCTCTTTGAAAACCACTTATGGTGATAAAAGTTTCCTCATTAAATATCATCATATCCCTGTAAAAAGGCTTCTCTTACTGAACACACCTCAGTACCAGCTCTCAACAGAGCCCACAGAGTCTTAAAACACTGACTACTGACAAATGTATTTGGATAGTAACACATGATATGGAACATCCATTCAGCTACAGGATCAGGACAAGGCCTTTTAAGATAGTACTGCATTATCCATCCACCATTAATCAACTCCTTGATTTGGTCAGGCTTAGATGACAGCAAATTTAAACAGAACATGTCTCCTTGATTAACTGGGGGAGGAATGTTTAGGGTAGGCACCTCATGTTTCTGAAATGAAATAAAAGGTGATATTTAATTTCAAACTGTGACATGAAATAGAAAGAAAAAGGTATTGGGCATTTCCTTATAGAAAAAAAACTTACATCTCTATAAACAGGGCTTACCCCTTTTTGGAATAACGAATAACTGAAAGACCAGTCAGTCACTAGTCATATCTCCCAAAATAGTTTAGCAACTGTTTCTGGCTCAATGTTACTGATCAAAATGACTGGAAGACATTTCTGTTCTTTGACACATATCTTATGTTGATTAGTCATCATAAATTTCAAGCCTTACACTAATTGTGTCTAGCATGCATGCACTTTCCAGCATTTTTATAAATCTTTAGCTTGCACAGATCAAGTTGCATCACAATTACACATAGTTAGCTCACACATATTTATTTTCTGTAGCTTTTGTTTACATCACATGTACAAATAGTTAGCTCACACATTTAGTTGGCATTTCATGTAGCCCTGAAGATGGCAAATATGGCTGATAGATTGGCATTAAATATAACATTTTAACATAGTGAATACATTCTTTAATTACAATAATTACCAGAATTTTATTGTCCAGATTTGGGAAGATGTCTTCACCAACAAAGTCTTCAGAGAAGTTGCTTACTTTTACCAAATGTTTTGATACCTCCTTTGGTAATTTGCATTGACTAAGATCTTTTCCATCTGTAAAGTATAAAATGATTGTTTGACATTAGCAACATACTGGGATGTAATGAGACCATGGAACTTCCAGGTTACTGTTCCTAGTTGTAGTATTTCTTTATAATCCAGTGACGTAATGTAAGTACTCTTCTCTTACACTTTGATTGCTTTCAGTGCATAATAAGTGCTTTATTACTGAACAGAGCATAAAAAAAACGTGTTATATTTGTTTTATCACATTAGAAGAAGAGATTTGTTGTAATTTCCAATTCTATTTTCCTCCATTTATTTGCAAAGTTTGCAGTACATGCATGGATAACATCAGCAACTGTGCTTTGTTCTCAACCAATCAGAGTGTGCATACTATCCAAACTATATAAACAATCAGAGTGTATAATAATATAATGCCTATATCCTGTCTCACCATCAATCTCTGAATCTGTTTCATCTTCACTAATCATGTCAGTAATACACTTTATCCCTCCTTTCTTAATTCCATCATCCAGATCAGCTTCAATCTTTGTTAGAGCTGCATTTTTCACTTCTCTTCTGTTCTTCTCTTTCAACAGTTTATTAACAGAAAACCTGTACTTTCTTTCATCAAGTTCCTGTATAAGATTTTTAACAGGTTTTACAGGTGAAGACATTGGGCTAGCACCCAAAGGAGTGGTGATTTTTTCCGGTGTATGGACAATGGGCTTTGAAGTCTTCTCATATAAGAATGGCGGTGGTGACAGTAAGTCATCATCTGAATCAGAACCTTGTTCGTCATTCCCTTGGCTAAACTGTGAATCATAGGTAGTTTCTGTATCTGTTAGCTTTTCATAAGCTGAAATCTGGGAGTCCATTTTGATTGGCAGTGCATCAGTACCATTTTTCAATATGTCATCTGATTGACTTGTATCTCTGCTCGTTTTCTCTTCTTGATCAAACTTCTCACAGTTATCAGTACCAGCAAGTCCTGTGCAAGATTTTTGATCTATACCTAAGTCTATGCTTCGATCATCTTTTGTTTCAGTTTCACAGCTGATTGTTGTGTCTAATTTCTTTACAAGATCAGAAGTACTTTTATCTTCCAGTAAACATTCTTCTTCTGTATCCATGGCAACTGGGGTCTGGTCAGATCCCTGACTTTTTGACACATCCTTAAGTGAAGAGTCTCTTGAAATGGAAATTACAGTATTGTCTTGAAATGGACAAGGTGTATCTTTACCATCATATTCACTAAGTTCTGCCATGCTAGTTTTCATCATTCTAGCATCACAATTATCTGAAACACATTCAGGTTTGTTTTCAGGATGGATTTTATCATACTCTTCCATTTTTTTATTCTTTTCATTTCTATAGAAGCCAACAGGATCCGTATAAAGTGGTCTTCTGCTGAGACTTTCTCTTAGTTTGGTCAGCTTTTGTAACACTGGTATACCAAGACTCACTTTGGATACCACAACTGAATCTGTATCCTTTCTACTAGCATCTTTCACATCTGTAAAATGTATTGAATAAATTAGTACCAAGAATACCTATATGCCCTGCAGACACAATCCATACAGGGAGTCTGTTTCATTTGAGCATCTCCCTATCATCTCCCTCATACAAATGCCATGCAAGAAACGAAAGCTCTGTGTCATATAAGGACTGGCCCACTATTTGTATGAGGAATTAGAGCTTTACTTTTCAATGTGGGAAAATTAGCATGTGCAAGCTCACACATCGCTGTTACTTCTGATGATTTTACCTATCTAATGAAAAGAATTTATAGAGGAAGATTCGGTTTGGTTAGTGTTTCATGTTACACCAAATCGTATGCATATTTTTGAAACTACTTGTTTTCATACGTTAAAATCCTAACAAAAACCCTAACTCTAACCCTAACCCTAACTTTTCTTGGATTTTAACGTATGAAAACAAGTGTTTTCAGAGATAAAAATTCTGGATTTGGCGCATTTGGCATAACATGAAACAATAACCAATAATTTTTGCTCAGGCTTTCTGTGGAATCTATAGCGGGATTTCAAAATAAAAATAGTGCTGATTCTATATTCTGTGCGAAATGCCCTCAGCACACCACCAAATGACCATGTCCCTGGGGGGTGGGGGCACTTCCTTATATTGAATATATTTGCTATAAGGGTACATGCCACCAAGCAGGGTATGGTTTTCAGTGTTTTTACTCTGGAACAGGGTATATAAAAATCATATTCACCCTCTGGAACAGGGTATCAATTTTTACAAAATTTGTCTGAGAAAGGCTTTGTTAGTCAAAAACCATTATGCACCAGTCAAAGTAAACCCTGACCCCCCTCCCCCACCCCCACCCCAAGACATAGGTGGGGATTGGTATTGAATGGCAAACCAAAACTAACAAATGCCCTATGGGGCAAGAAATTTGCTGCAAAAGCCCCACCCCTTGGGCAACATAGCTTGGTATCACATCTTTTAAACTATTCGAAAGAATTGGAATTTACGAAAACGAATCTTGGAATTTATGAAAATGAATCCCCACCTAAACCCGACTACCTTTGGTGGGGATGACAAAATGTACAAATGCCCCACATGGTCGGGCTCTAAAAAGCTGTTAAAAAGGTACTAAGTCCCCACCAAAGCCTCACATGTCCTGGGGTAATGAAAAATAACATATGACTTATGTCAAACTAATGCTAACTAGGCTGTCATCAAGTATCAAGTATCATATGTCTTTGTTTGTAGTCTATGGAACAGGGTAGTGATTTTGACATGTTTGCTCTGGAACAGGGTCAGGGTTTTAGATGCTCAGCGGCACACCCCTACCCAAGTGGGGAAGGTAGTGCCCCCCCAGGGACCATGTGAGTAGGCATTGTGAAGTAATTTTGGTTGCAAATTTGCACTCTTCCAAAATGGTTGCTTTTTTCTTTTGATCGTGATTTTGATATCGATTTTGATTCGAATTCAGCATACTTCATGACCAATAACAAATTCATTTCATTTCAAATGCACTTTAATTTAAACGTAGTAAGTTAGAATTTATCACATCACCTTGGGTTGAAGAAGTCTTGAAGAACTTCGATATTATCTGACACCTTGATTTTAAATAAAAATAAATTTAATTTAACTTTGCGAAGATTAGATGTCCTTGAAAAAGTTTATCGACTGCACCTTTATCGTTACACAGCATGTTTGCACCTCAGGTATGTTTGTCTTATGTCTGCCAAATCATTCGCTTGTTCGCACGCACACTTCAATATTCACTTACCCTTTTCCTACAGAATTATGTGGATGCTTTCTTTTCATATTTCCTGCCACACATAGCTCATTTATTGCTATAATAATACAAGTTTTTCAGTTATTTTGACTGTAGCTCGATCCATCTATATCGTGTAGATTTAAACGCGCGAAAATAAGTTCTTATCACGCATGCGCATTTCCGGGTTACAGCTGGCCACAAAAACTGCATGTTCCATAACATTCAAAATGGCGACCACTTTTGGTTGGAAGAAGAAAACTCCTCATGACTTATCTCGGAAACGAGCCGCTGCATTCATTGAAAGTGAGGAGCACGACAAGGATTCTCCTAAAGATCCAGAACTGCAAAGTTCGAATTTGTTGTGTAAACAATCACAAACCAATACGAGAGTAGAAGACAGAGAGGCAAAGAGCAGGAGGCTGAAAGATGAGGGTAATGCTTTTGCTGAACGAAAAAGGTAATTATGATGGATGTTTGTTGAAGAATTTTTTAATACTTAATATATTAATAATATCTTTGTTTGGTTGGCTACGGAAACTGAACTGGTTAAAACTTGTTGTTTTCGCTAATTAATGCCGCAGATATTCTGAAGCAATACGAAAATGGAATGATGCCCTCAGTTTAACTCCAAATGATGCAAAACTTCATGAAATGAAATCTCAGGTAAGCTGATCTGGTCTGATCTTTGGTGGCAGTGATGGATACAGAGCTACTCCTGTTGCAGGGAGCGGGAAGTTCTGGGGAGGCTGCTAACTATTTCCCAGTCCAAAATTTTGCAAAATCCCAGTCTCATTCATGCAAAATCCCAGTCCAAGTTATCGAATTTAAATAGATGCTAGAGATATCAACGTCTAGTGCGCTATACCTTAGATATGTCTAACGATTGTACTTTCCCATATCAGGTATTCTTACAATTAGATAAGACATTTGAAGCAATCAAGTCGGCTGAAAAGGCAGTCAAGTTAAATCCCAGATGGCCTGCCGGATATCAGTCACTTGGACGAGCTCAGCTTAAATTCGGGGAGTTTGATTTGGTAAGATAATGTACAGCCACTGATATCTCCATTTATACACCTTTCAACAGGCAGTAATAATTTATTTTAATATCTTACATTATTAGGCAGTCAAAAATTTTTCTAAAGCATTTCACCTACAACCAGAGGATTCAGAAGTAAGAAAAATGAGCCAAATGCTCATGAATGTTGCTATTAAATAAGAAATATTGCACCGCTAATTTGCAATCTCAACCTTTGTTTTAGTTACTCAAGGAAGACCTGTTGTGGTCGGTTGAAATACGAGAAAAAGCACGGTCACACGATAAACTCATGGCATCAAAGGAAACAGCGTAAAGTGCATAGCACAGCCAGAGTTAACTAACTGTGGTGCAGCCAGAGCTGTTTGAATGTGTATTCCCATGTGTAAGTCGTTGTTGGAAGACTGTGCACCTACAAACCCTCTCCGCCCTTAAAATAGAAAGTCTAAAAAGGAATTTTAGAGAATGAGAGAGTTAACACTGATTAAGCCCAGCTAGAATTAGGGTACTTGTTCTTGAAAGAGGAAAGAACTTGAATAGATTATTGAAGACATGTACAGTTGTAGCTTATACTACATAGCTGGTGTTTCCCTACATCAAAGGAAGAAAGATGTTTTTTAGAACGTCTACAAACATTTATTTGTGTTTTCAATAGGAAACTTGCTGCATGTCACTGCAGGTTTCAATACTCTTCTAATTTACAAAGCAAAGAAGTGACGTTTGTAGCAAATTCTTTACATTCCGCTTTGACACCTGCCAGTTTTACCTCTGTAAACATGGATCGGGGAGGTGGAGGTATTTCAGGACAATAAATGTTGTTTAGAACCAGCCACATAGCATCTGGTTCCAATGTGAAGAATATGTCAAATATCTGCAAAGCAATCTAAACACAAAATGAGATCAGTTAAGTTTTTTGCGATGGTATAGCTTCACCATATACGTAATATCCTGTAATATGCTGAGAATTTGTCTACGTGCATAAGACCGTTAGCAGTACCTTTTTACATCCAAAGAACGCACGGTGAGTGGGAGCGAGTTATGGTGGAAAAACCCTGGCTCAACATTGCAGGCATTTCTTTCAACAAATTGTGTTGTGTGGCTTGGGTTAATTGCCTGAAACGTTACGCGCAATGTTCGATGTTGAGTGCGCTGGATCAAAGCGACTGTTACAGACTGTAGTGAGAACTACTCATCAACACAATCATAAGAAATCTGTGCTCATTGTTTGTCGAGATCCTACCTGCTGAAGATCCACCGGCTGCCTACAGCTCAGATACAGGGAACACACACAAGCTGCAGCATCGAGACGAAGCTCACTGATCTCTAACTGCTTACATAGTCGTCCCAGTCCTTTAAGAGAGGCGATTTGAAGCTTGTAGGCCTGAGAGTGAGTATAGACTAGACCTGCTTTAACACTAACTTCAGCTTGTTTCTCAAGGTATGTCAAAAGCCATGGTATAACATCTTTTATAACCCGTCTTCTCATGAAGTCTCCTGAACATTCGGCCATCAAAGTAATGACATCGACTGCCTTTACAACCACCACCTGTGGGAATGAATTCTTAGTCACTAAGTATTCATATATTAATTTACCTTCAATATTTTAGTCTACGTTGATCAAGGATAAAACATTTATTACGATCCATGCATCAGTATTAGCCATTCCAAGGTTGAGGGAAAAGACCGGGATCAAGTTTGCATTGCATAGCTTGCGTCACATCCGGAACAAACAGCCGGATGTGACGCAGACTAGCATTGCAGTGCATTGTGATTAATGTATTTACAAGTAATAGGGGACATATTTCCAAGATGGCGCAGTATAGAGGCTTACCAACACCAGGCATGCAGCGGTTTCCATGCAGCCATGCATCTGGTATAATCTGATTTATGTAAGAAAATAGTCAGTGTCTCATGGAAAAGACTATATTATTGTGCATGCCATCTTGTCATGGCTACCATGTCATGATGGTGCAAAGCCTCTGCGGGAATGCACTGGATTGCGAGCTTTTTCCTTCAACCGGAGAGTTTGTCACAATAAGTGATGACCGCCAATAATAAAGATACTTAGTTACCTGATCTTTGTCGTTCAGCCGATTGACGAGAGGGGGCCACAAGCGATGTATCATTGGAAGTAAGTCATTCTCGCTTTCCTTGAGAGCCAACACACCATGGTAAACCGTATCCAAGACCAAAATACGTAACATAAAAGAACTACTGGACAAGAAATGAATGCATTTCTCCAGAACCTTGTGTGGTGAGAATAAAACAGAAATCCTACATAAACATTTTTGGCTTTTATAACACTCACCCTCAAAATGAAACTAACTGCAGCCAGCAAACCACTCTACTTTGAGGAACAGAGGTCCCTATTGCCACCCTCTTGGGAAACAGACAATAGTTCTTGTCACTACGTTCCTTCCTACCTCATAGAGTAATACTGACCTCGGCCAATCCTCTATCAACTGTTTCTATAAAGGTTTTCTTACCTGCGTAGCATAACGCACATGTAGAGGAAGTTCAGGTTTTTCATCTGTACTATACAAATCTTCATCTTCTACTTTATCACTATCTTGAACAGTGGTGGTTTTTTCTTCTTTCTCCATGTCAACTTCACCTAAAACAATGTGCTTACGCTCGACGTACTGCAGCAGGTTATTCTTCACTTTTTCAGCAAATTCACCTTTCCTTACCTGGGGATGGAGTCTTCCTCCACTATAATGGCTTTCAGGCATCCGTTTCTATGGAAAAGAAGAAGAAAACAAATGTTGAATATACTGTAATACGTTTTTAACCAAAAATAAGCTTTCAGTTGAAATGGCTTTGATTCAGAAATTATGTTAAAAAAGAGGCATTTACAATAGCCTCAATTTCAAAATTAACAGAGGATGGGGGCTTCAGATTTCCACCTCCCACTCACTGAAAATGTGCTCTACGATCCCAAATTTTTGGCTGATGTCAGCAAAAAATTACTTGCTCATAGCGCTGGAATTTGATTGACGTAAGCAAAAAAATCAGACAACTTGAGCTGTTCTGAGTTTTCTGGGTCACCGAAATTATGAAAATAAATTTAATAAATACCTTTTCAATGACTTGCTGTTCCTTCTTCTTGTTACCAACAAACCATTTATGAAGTGAGCACACCAAAGTTTTGAGGACCTTTACCAAAGATGTCATAATTTGGTCTGGATACAAGTCTAAAACAGCGAATATATCATTCAAAGTATCTTCAATAATAGGCAGTATGTCTGGACTGCCATACTGTAACATAACTTGCAATACACGAGGTGATTGTTGGTTGATAAACATATACTTCAAATCTGATGCAATGGAGTTCACCAAGTAATCTGCGTTTTGAGTTATAAGTTCCTCTACTGAATAGTATCCACAACTCTGACAAATCAAAACGAGAGTCCCATATGCAGATCGGCTCACTGCCGCGTTGCTGTCACCAAGTTTTGATAGCACAAGGTAAAGTGTCTCTATCAAGTAAATGTTGAAATCCTGACGAAGAGCACGAGCAAAAACTCCAATTCCTTCCAAAACTAGGCATGTCATTAGAATATTGCTGTTAAGACTCTTGTAGGATAAAGCAGGTATTGATTTAGGTTCTTGACTCACTTGAAGGGTCATCTCATCTTTAGCAGGTCTAATACCAGTGTACTCTGCAGACTCCATTGAGTTTGAGGTGCGCAAATTCCAGTTTTTGTCTGAGGTGTATGTTGAAAGAAGAATCTTCACAAGACTTTTTAACGTATTGCGAAAATTTGTAAGATCATCCGTCACTAAAAAAAGAACATAGAATTGATTAGTAACATCTTTGGCAGGAAAAAAAATCTTCCAAAACTTTTCAAGCCATTTTGACATTAATATTTCAAACTACCTACCTAAACTAGAGTTTGTTCTAAAATTCTTCTCTTGCTGAATAGTTCCAAGAATGATCTCATTCAGAATTATAATTACTTGCTTCCTGTTTATTTTTGACTCGTGGAATAAATTAAGAAAGTGGTCTACCAGAAGAGCAAGGTTGCCATAACAACCAAGTAAGTTGCAGCTTTGACAAATGGCATTTCTTATTTTATCATTAGTAAAATGCCTGAAGTGGTATCGTGGATATTGGTCAGCAGTGACATTCTCTGCAGGGAAGGAGAATGGGTTGTGGCCATGGGTATCTGTAGATATTACAGCTGATTCATGCATGGATGATGTTTTTTCTTCCACAATGCCAACATGTGATACATCCAGTTCAAGAACCTTTAACAAGAAAATAAAAGTTTGACATTTACATACAAATACTAAAATGCATTTAAAGGATTATATGTGCAAGAGGAAAAGAAAGAGAAGGGGAGAGAGAGAGAATTTCTTACTGTACCTGTATAAAAGCAAGGGAAAGTTTCTTAAGATGAGAGGCAGATGTTAAAAACAAGCTGAATCTATCACCAAGGAGGCCTATGTAACCATTCAACAGATTCAAGGTTCGGAGCTTTTTTTCATCATCTGCTGTTCTTATAAGTCTTGGAAGTGCTGTCAGCTGACAATGGAGATTTTCCTCTAAAACTGATGGAAATGATGTTTGCACTGAAAAATGTAATTAAAAAGAACCATTAAACTCAGCAACACTATTGGCAAAAGGTGTCACTGTTATTGTAAAAAGAGAAAATGATGAGGAATATTTATACTACTGACATTACCTTACCATTCATTTTTGAGTACAAAAAGGGCTAAGAATTTAGGAGGAAATTGGTTACATAATAATACTAATACTAATAATAATAATACAGCCCAAACAGGATTACATGCCCTGGAACTTGTGGTGGACAAAGAAACATTTCCAAATTATATTCACACTCTTAGTCAACATGCATACAGAAATACAGGTTGCACTTGCATTTTTGACACAAAATGCAAATGAAAATCATACAAGAGGAACTTTAAAGGTCACTTCTTTTTTTACGTTTCTCCATGCTTGTGACTATGTCAGTCTCAGACCAGAGAGATTGGCTTGGAGCAAGTCATTTCGAGTGTGATGGTAACATTCAAGCATTTTTCTGTTAACTTTTTAGCTTTTTAAATAACCAAACAATCTTAGTGTATAATGTCACATTACCATTTCTTATTTGATTCTTTGACAAATATTCTAGTACTGCTTTGCTTTCCATTGAAACCTGAGAGTATTCATCTTCAAGGAATCCAACCAAGATATCAACCAAAAGGGAAGTACTTTTTGCCATTGACTTTATGCAGTTAGAAAGAATCTTTTTACATAGTGTTACCACTGACAGGCGAACTCTCCAGTTTGAATTATTAATAGAAGTTGAAGTAAGTTTTTCAATCAGTACTTGCAGTTTTATTGCTGTTGTGTTAAACCACTCCTTGTTGAGGTGAACCTTAAGGGTTTTTGGTGGCTGCTCCTTCTCATTCATCTCAGCTTTTTCCTGATATTCTTTAATTTCACTTCCTGCTTGCAGTTTTGCTAGTTCAGACAGTGTTGATAAAATGTCATCTTCACTGTAATCTAATTCATCTATATATTTGTCATTCATTACCATGGAAACCAAATCACCAAATGCATCAATGGAAGATGAAAGAACAACATGGCCTTGATTTGGGTCACCACATATTATTCTAACCAAAGCCATAGATACTCCTGGCAAAAAGGATGCCATTGTTGAAGCAGCACTGTCACATACACTAGCAACCATTTCATGCTCTTCTGTCTGCAGAGTTCCCAGTTCATCATGTTGTTCCTCATCCCCATTTTTTAAATCAGACAAAGACTGACTGTCACAAAATGAAATATTCCTCAGACATGACAAAGCAGCAACTTGAAGATTTCTTGCCTTCTCATTTTCAGCCACTGCAAGTAGCAGTGAAACCGCATGACCAAGAGATGGAAGATAACGCTCACGATATATCACACTACGAATAATTAGACCTGAACTGTCAATCAAGCAATTTAAACAATTGATAATGCTAAGTTTCAGTTCCTCTGAAATATCTGCTACTTTTCCCACCTCCTTGGCACTGAGGGATGCTGTTAACAAGTTGAACAAATCATCAAAAACATTGAGTTTATCGACTTTAACTTTTCGTAAAAGAATTTCAATACAGTCTATCGCATCTTGTTTGAGTTCATTTGAAATTCCATTCCTCTGAAGTGTAAGTTGTAATGGGAAAAGCAAATATTCTGTGAGTTTTGCAAGGCTGCTCGACTCAACCTGATCAAGAACATTTCGTAATTCTTGTACATCAGAGCGCGTTGGCTCTCTCGAAAGTTTAAGGCAAGTTGGACGGAGTCTTTGGAAGATATCACTTGGGTTATTATTCATCATGTTTAGTCACTACAAACATCGTGGTCAGCCTAAATCACCTTCTCCCCTTTTAACCTCCATCTTGAAAATTGCTGAGGGACTGAGTACTACTCGTTCCAATCCATATAAAACGACGAAAACACAGGCATCCCATACTTGATTTAACCGAAGCCCTGGTTCACGATTTCAATCGCAAAAAGAATTTCGGGCAGCGTACTTTTTCCTATACCGGCACTAGGGTTTGGAA
>OCZR010078633.1:0-10656 GCA_900234385.1 Anemonia viridis
GGATGGTAATTTACCTGGAAGCCGGAATGCCGTAGTGAGGAGGAGATTTTCCAACTTCTCTCCTCTGTTTATATACACTGACCTCTTGTCTAATCAAGGCGGATGCCCTTTTGCGACCGCTAAGACCAAAAAAATCGTTCAGTCGCCGATTTCGCGTATTTCGCCATCATAAAGAATGCTATCAAAAGAGAAACATTTTATTGAAATCTCATAAAACGTCTAAAAAGTGGTGATAACTATTCATTGTAGTGTGAAATCTGGTTTGGATATCTTGAAAAAAATGAAAAATACAGTTTGAGCTAACGCTAGATCACTCACCTGCTGATAGTATTCCTCTGCAAAACTCCGACGCGTGAAAAGCGGACTTCTTTGAAGGCGTATATTATTTAGTTTTGGGGTTCCTGAGCTCGAAAACTCAAAATTTCTTTCCTTGAAAGCAAAATACTAAACTGCTAAACAACAATTAAAAGAAATGCAAAAGAAATTCAACTCTGGGAAAAAAATTATTAAAAAATTTCCACGTTCCCAAGTCGTCGCGTTCCATTCCAGTTTTCCTAATTAAGGGATCACAGTTGTTGTTTGACAACAAAGATGGCGTCTTTAGCAAGAGTCGGGAGTGAGTTTAGTATTGCTTTAGATTTCAACGTAGATAAACTTGGTCCAGATTTTATGTGGTTTAATCCTCCGGCTGAGTTTCGTACGAAGCAAAACGGTTCAAGTGGGATGAAAGTTTTTCCTGTGAGTACACAATAACATCGATCTTGTTCTGTATATATTGATCTATATACTTCAGCAAACTCAAAAAAACTTTGTTTTTTTAATGTTTTAGTATGGGAAGACTGACTTTTGGCGACGGTAAGTGCAACGCCACGGAAACTGGTCAGGTTTTCACATTTTCTGTTGACAGATATGTAATTTCTTTACAGATGAGTGGGGTAGAGAGCCGCTGTTATTTTCTCAATCTGGCTGACATATCTCTCTTCTCTCTCTCTCTCTCTCTATGAACACAAATGTATAGTATTCGAGTGTTGAAGTAATTAGTCTATCTAAGTATTACTATTTTTTCTTTTATCAAAGGACATACTATAAACCGGAGATAATCAAAGATAATGGTCACTTGTTACATCTTGTGGTTAAACAGGAAATGTGTATCATAGAGACATCATTTGATTTGACAGCTGTCAATCAGTTTGATCAGGTGCATATCATTGGTTAAAAGTAGACAATTTTACTGGATTTAGTCCTACAAACGAGTACTTATTGAGGTGTGTTATTTGTTATTTCTTCATAGGCTGGTATCATGATCAGAATGGGAAATGAGAAATGGATGAAAACGGTAAGAGTTGCAGGAAAATGGAGAACATGATGATGGTGATGGTGATGGTTATGATGATGGTGGGGATGGTGGTGGTGATGATGATGGTGATGCTGTCGTGATGGTGCTGATGGTTGGGCTGATGATGATGTTGATGGTGATGGTTATGATGATGATGGTGGTGGTGGTGGTGATGTCGATGTGATGGCGATGATGTGGTGATGATGATGTCACTGATGGTAGTGATGATGCTGATGCTGATGGAGGTGATGATGCTGATGATGGTGTTACTGCGATTCTCAAAATTCTGCGAACTCGGTAGTTGCGAGTTTATCGTTGGAATTTTGTTTTTTACTGCTGCCAGTCAAAAATATAAAAGGTACCGACTGACCATCATTGATTGACGGCAGCAAAAAACCAATTCCACAAGAAGCCATTGAAATGTCTGAGTTCACAGAATTTTGAGAATAGCAGTAATGATGATGATGGTGGTGGTGGTGATGGTGTTGATGGTACTGATGATGGTGATGATGTTGATGATGGTGCTGATGATGATGGTGGTGGTGGTGGTGGTGATGCTGATGATTGTGTAAATGATGATGATGGTGGTGGTGGTGATGGTGATGATGATGGTATTAATGATCGGGATTATGGTGATAATGGTTGTTTAGGTTACAATGATGGTGGTGCATGGTGCATGGTGATGATGGTGATGATGATGATGCAATAGGTCATAATTATGACTACTAAAGATGAATATTAGGAATTTATATTTGCTTGGTTTATCTTTTCAGGGAATAGAATTTGTTGATGGCAAATTTAGATTAAGTTGTGTAGTAACAAATATATGGAGTGATTGGTCAACACAAGACTGGCATGACAGCAAACTAGCCCTTCGAATACACAAATTACATGATGATTATGTTGTAAGTACACACTCATTTGTTGGTACCCATTTACACACCTGGGTGAAGTGAGGCAATGTGAAAGTAAAGCATCTTGCCCAAGGACACAATGCAACCGCCTGAGCTGGGAATCAAACCCAAGCCAGTTGACCAAGAGTCCGACCCACCAGCCACTAGGCCAACAAGTCTACCAATGAATTGTCAGGGCAACCTGGCTAGTTATAATTAGGGGGTAACCTGCGATGGACTAGCATCCCATTCAGAGGGGTAGCAATACTCCTAGTCGCTTCACCATAAGGAAACCAGGATAAGCTCCAGCCATGTGGGCCTTGTTGGCCTAAGACTGACTTTACCTTACAGACTCCTTTGGAGTTATGACATTGAATATGCACATATTACAGTCAATACTACAAATGACCGATCAGTTATATTTATGATTTATTACAGATTGAGTATAAACCTCGGTCTGGTAGCGACGACCAATGGAAATTCATGCGAATCACTCACATAGAATCCACAGGCCGTTCAATTCAGATAGGACTTTATTGTTGTGCACCAACTACAGCAGGAATGGATGTAGTGTTTGATAAATTTGTCATACGGCCATCGGATGGAGAATACTCACATAAAGCGTCATGATTATATTCCTTTTTTATTACAAATGTAGCTGAATAGCAAGTAGAACGTGACTTTCAATTTTATTAACTAAGTGTTATTTTAATAACTTAAAAATAGATTGTATTTCTCAGACTTTTTTCTGAATAGGAATGTTTTTAAACTTCATTTTGAAAATTCTTACCTTGTAATATACTGAAAAGAGACCAGTTTGCTTTTCTTTTTCTTTGGATTGATAAAACTTGTTGAATTGACATTTTGTAAAGCTTGAGTCTGTCACCTGGCTAGGGCTTGCTGTGATATAAGATTGATGAACTGGGTGCTAACCAGAAATGACATCTATAAGAAGAATAAGATAACTAATCAACCATTTTTTGCAATGTGTGAGACGGCTTCCAAACATCCACATTGATTAAGGCACCTGTAGACATGATTTCAAGGCATTCAGGCAGCATCCATAGCTCGAAATGCCTCTTTCTCATGTCTGCACCTGTGACATTTTTGAAACATTCCTACATCTTGAAATTAAAATAGTCTTTTAAATTTTCTTTGTCTAGCAAAAATAGTACATCTAGAGTAAAGGCTAACCACTTTAATGAATGAAGGAATAAAACACAAATATATGTACCGGTATTTGATTCTGACTTCTTTCCATGTGCACAATGCTGCTTTTGAGTTCTCCCATATATAGTCAGTGAAAAATTGCTACAGGGGAATTGAAGGTTAGAGGAGAAATCAAAAGTAATAGTGCTCTCGGAAAGAACATTATATTAAAAATATTAAAGTGATTCGCCTGTGTACAAATTTATGTGCAAAGCTATTTAACCCAATGAAGCATTCATGGAGGACTCTGCATTGAGATAGAAGGAAGAATATCAATAATACATGCACTATAAATTACAGACATTCAATATTGCACTAATAACATATTTTCAAACATACATGACCATGCTGCAAATTTACATGTAATGTCACTCTAATTCAAATAAATAAAATTGTAAATCATATCTTAAAATATTGCTCCTTCAATTTATTGACTCAATTAATACTTACTTGAGAATAAATTAAGACAAAAATCTCATTTATCCAAAATATAATGGAAGACTGAATAAAATTGAGAATTTTTGTGAAACCACAGGAAGCCCACAAGGAGAAATAAACTGAAGAGTCAGCGGTTTTTCGTGTACTCTGATTGGATAATTTAATTTTGTTTCAACCAATCAAAATCAACCACCCATAACGTGACGAGATTCAAAAATTTGAAGACGAACCTCGAGAAGAAAGTGTTTTGAGTTTTTCTGAAAATTTATGTTCAAATTATTCAAAATTCACCAATTTTTAGGCAAATTGTTTCACCCTAAATCCTTGAGATTGAATTAATAATGCCTGATCAGCCATTTGAGGTTATTTCAGACGGCGAAGAAGGCGTAGATGAGGCAGAAGAGGAGGTAGAAGAGCAACAAGAAAATGGCGGGATTCGCAAAAACTTGTTGGTTGAGTTTGGAGACATTGAGAAAACTAACTCTGATGAACTCGAAAATAATGGTCGACAATGCATGAAAGTCTACCTACGAATCCGTCCTTTTAATTCCGAAGAAAAAGAGCAAAATCAGAATCAAGGTTGCATGGAAATCGAGGGTGATTCGGCTATCAATTTGAACGCGCCAAAAGATTCATTCACGTTCAAGAATGAGAAACGTGGAAGAGAAGTCACACATCGATTTACCTTTTCTCGTGTTTTTGGACCTGAAACAACACAGAAACAGTTCTTTGACGACACGAATTTGAACCTGGTGAAGGATTTTATGGATGGACAGAACTGTCTGGTTTTTACTTATGGAGTCACTAATTCCGGCAAGGTTCGTGTTGATTTCAATTAATATTTTAAATTCCATGCCAGTACTCAAAATTAACAAATTTCATGAAGATTTAATTCTGGTTTTCTTTAACTTTAAATTCATCGGAAGCCAAATTAATGCAGGGAAAACAAGGGCGAATCCAGGAATTTTTTTCAGGGAGGTGTGCACCCAAGGATTTTTTTTCAGGGAAGGGTGAACCATTTATGTTAATTAAGGACTCGAGCATCAAAACTGGATAGAGCAGATTTCGTATGAGTGTGAAACGTACCTCACCGTGCCTGTCAGTGTCACTGCTGTTTCATTTCTATAAAAACATTCAAAATTTCTGCCGTAACCGTGCCGTGCCTTTTTCACAGCCATACATGTACGAAAACTGCACTAATAATAAAGGCATAATTTACCGTAAATTGCTCATCTCAGGGGCGGTGTGCACCCCTCCCCTGGATCGGTCCCTGGAAAAAACCTTTGAATCAAGGGAGACCCGACGAACCAACTGCACTTGTATACATGGAGGGACTGTCCATACTATGCTTTAATTGATTCCTCATAATTCTTTATCTCAAATGCGTTAATTTTCGTTCATCAGACATATACTATCCAAGGAACACCAAAAGATGGGGGAATCCTGCCAAGAACTCTAGATGTGCTATTCAACAGTATACAGAACAAGCACTACCATCGCATGAACTTGAAGCCGAGATACTTCTGTGATGTGGTTAAAATAAGTGAAAAACAAGAACACATGGAGGGGGCGTTACGGAATGGACTTCTAATGTCATTGAATAAAGAGGTGAGAAACATGTTTTGTGGTACTGTATATGTTTATCCTTATATGTTCACAACACACCAGATACCAGTCGGCCTTGTAGGGGCTTTATGGTCCTTGTTCAATGCTCCTCCCTTGGAGAAAGCATCAAGTGACAACACTGAAGTGGCTGTAAGGAAGACTAAGTGTGAACAGGCAAATAAGTGAATATGCAAATCTGGATTTTACTGCGATTTTCAAAATTAGCTTGCCTGTTGGAATTAGCTTTTTCACTGCCGCCAGTCAAAAATATAAAAGGTACCGACTGATTATCATTGATTGACGGAAGCGAAAACGCCATTTTGCACGTTGATATTTGAACTTCACTGTCCGCGTAATTATGAAATTCGCAGCTGTAATATAAAATAGTCACCATTGTCTGCATACTGGATAGTGCTGTTCATATAGTGTAATTGAAAAAGCATTGAATTCATATGAATTATAATCCAGAATTTTTTCCATCCACAGCACTTTGATCTGAATTCCTTCCTTCAGCTGGAGGATTCCAATGATTTTTCCAAAGGAAGTATTATAGACGACTCTCAAGCATCAATAAGAAGCCAAGACAGAGAGACGACAGGTATGACTTATTGTACGAGTCAATAGCTACGAGTGGGCATTTGTCAGAATGCTTTGTTGAATTGCCCAATAATTTTTTGGTTGGCAATCTAATTTTGATTAATAATCCGTAACTCTTCTCTGTGTGCTGTTCAGAACTGTTGTCTCTGTTTCTTGGGCTACTGTATTCGGCTCACATTGTGTTGGTTCGTGACTATGTTTCGTCGCCATTCTGGTCGATTTCTTCAGGTCTTATGGTTTTCTCACTTGACTGCGTTAGAATTGTTTTTCAGAAATCTATGTCGCTATGAATATTAAGTATCTTTTTGTTATTGTTCGCTGCCTTGATGCTCTCTTGTGGGTTTCCTGTCTAATTTTGATTGTTATGTAAACATATACTGCTGGACTCCCTTTTTGTAGATCATAACATGACAGAGGATGAAGACACTTCCAGAGTAGCAGATGACACAACCCTCAGTGTGGATGCCCAAGGACCTGTGAAATTTTCTGTCTGGGTTTCCTTTGCTGAGGTCTACAATGAGTTGATTTTTGATCTACTTGAGCCATGTCCTGAGGGCAAAGGAAAGAAGAGAGGAATCCTGAAACTTGGAGATGATAAGAATGGAAATCCTTATGTTAAAGGTAGGTACTGTACAGTAGCAGCCTTGAAAAATGTAGAGAGTACTTTCCACATTCTACATTTTGAAAGTATTGTATATTCTATACTGCATGATTCTGATAAAATACAATAAATGAGTTGGGGAGTGTGTGTAATAATCTAGTTAATGCACGCAAGAAAGCGTGTGTTTTTGATTTTGTCTTTCACATCAACTTAAAGAACACAGTACTTAAAGAAAATTGCATGAAAAATGTTACGTTACATCTGAGCTGTACTGTATTTGAATATTTCTTGCAGGTTTGAGAGAGGTGTGTGTTTCCAGTGCAGATGAAGCGTATAAGGTAATGAAACCAATCTAAAAAATGTCCTTGTTTTTGCGAGGATAGCACCTAATAGCAGTGGCTAACAAACCTGTAACCCTCGTTCCATGATGGATTTGAAATTTAGAAAATGATTTTTGAGGAGGGAGATGATCTAAATGAAATGATAATTTTTCACCAATTATTTGTTCAATAGATCCTTCGGGTTGGAAAGAAGAACCAGAGAATATCAGCCACCAAGCTGAATCAAGCATCAAGCAGAAGGTAACAGTGTGTGTAACACATAGGGTTGTACTGTAGGTCTAATGGTGCCTTTCAATGACAGTTATGTACCTGTGTCATATCCTTACAGGTGAAAGCTTACCTGAGCTGCAGTGATGAAAATGTATTTTAAACCTAGAAATACTACCATGTTGAAAAAAATACGAGCTTTTTAAATCTGAGCAGCAAAATAGTAATGGTCGATTCTAGTGGTGGTTGTTAATGATGCTTCTAAGGCCTGTTACACTGGTGTAATATTCTAAACAACTTGTCTTACAATGCTTAAAAATGTAAATTGCAGGTTGCTAAAGTTAGGCTGAAATGCGATATCAGTGACTTGTAACCACTGAAAGATATGCTGCATAGAATTTTGGAAAAGGACCTGTGTGAAGAAAATGAATATCACTACACATCACGTGGAAGATGTGATGGCCTAGTGGTCGGTGGGTCAGACTCTGGGTCAACTGACTCGGGTTTGATTCCCAGCTCGGGCGGTTGCGTTTTGTCTTTGGGCAAGATGCTTAACTTTCACATTGTCTCACTTCACCCAGGTGTATAAATGGGTACCAACGAATTGTCAGGGCAACCTGGCATGTTGGGGGTAACTTACAATGGACTGTCGTCCCATCCAGGGGGGTAGCAATACTCCTACTGGTAGTTGCTTCATGCTAAGGAAATCGGAATAAGCTCCGGCCATATGGGCCTCATTTCCTTAGAGTGACTTTACCTTGTGAGAAAAGTTGCTGGAGGAATGATCAATGTGCAATGGTGTTGTCCATTCTATTTTCATCCAATCCTTTGTGTCCACATTATTGAATGCATTATTTTCTTGCTCTCCTTTTCCAGCCATTGTATCTTCACTATCAAAGTGCTTAGAGTTGTAGATGTTGAAAATCCTCATGCAGCTAGAGTTAGCAGGTGATTATAATGTTCATCTTTTATTAGACATATTTTCGCTCTTCTGTTCGTCACTTGCCCCATCCAGATGAGTGTAGGCCACACACTAGTTTACCTCCCTCCCTTTCTTGTTTCCTTCCTTCCTTCCTTCCTTGTTTCCTTGATTCCTTTCTTAAGATTTAAAAAAGATACAGTACCTTACATAACTATTGTGTACATATATAACTGTTATGGACTTCCAGGTTATCGTTTGTTGATCTGGCTGGTTCAGAGCGCTACACCAAGACTCAGAACACAGGGGATCGACTAAAAGAGGCTGGTAACATCAACACATCTCTCATGACCTTAGGGAAATGTTTGGACTACCTGCGGTATAACCAGTTGCATCCGTAAGTAGTACATTACATTCAGGGCATTATAACATATGGTTTTGATCAGCGTATAGAGATGTAAAAAGTGGTCAAATTGGTATAAAAATGCTTTAACAGAACCACATTATTTTCCCAGGAATCACCCACAGATCATCCCCTTCAGAGAGAGCAAACTGACTCGCCTGTTCCAGGGATTCTTCTGTGGTAAAGGCAAAGCATCAATGATTGTAAACATCAACCAATGTGCTGCTACTTTTGATGAGACATACCATGCTCTCAAGTTTTCAGCCATTGCCAAACAGGTATACAACAAGTCCGCACTCATAACAAGAGATTACAAGAGTCATATAAAAGCAATGCACTCACCTTGTATTTCTGGGGTCTTGGTTTGATTTCCACACTCAAAATGTGGGCAGAATTTTGGGATTTTTTCCCTTTATTCAAGACTTTTTCACAATTGTCAGTTTTCTTCCCTTCACAAAATATGTGCTAAATGAATTACAATTCGATTTGTAAATGTTCTGCCTCTTATCAGTGCAGATAAAAAAGTTTTTTGAAGACTCTCACACTGAGAAAACTTTAAAATAAATATCCTTAATTAAAAATGTATTCCACAAAGAGCAAGAAAATACAGCATCACTCACCAACATAATTGCTTTTCAAACCTATCCTTATAGGTCACTACCAAGGTGTGCAAGCCAACAGACATGCCTCCTCCAGTCGAGAAGAGTTTCCGTGCCTCCTTTGCCTTCCCCGTCCATTCTAAAGCTGCAAGAATGTCGATTCCTTGGGAGAATGGTGCTCTTAGTACGCCAGCAGGGGGAAGGTGTGAACGTATTGATGAAGATGACGAAGGAAATGAAGAGAGTGATATTATCTCTTACCAGAAGGTAGGTTAGATTTAATATCTTTAATTTCCATTATAATTTCTTACTTGATGACAATAATATAAGTAGCTAAAATAATGTCACAAAAATAACACTCTTCTGATAGGGTATTCTGTTCGTTGTGATCAAGTAATTCAAGGGTGAATTGGAACCTTGCAATTTTAAGAGGGTTTGTTTTTCTACCACAGCAACTTGAAAACTTGGTGAGAGTGTTACAAGAACAGCTGATTGAAGAGAAGAAATCCAAAGCTTCAATGGAGATAAAAATCCGAGAAGAAGTGTGCTCAGAGATGGCTGAACAATTGGTTGCTATTGAATCGGCATACAGGTAGGATTGGACCATGTTCAAATTCTTGTAGCAACAAACAAGACATGCAAAGTTCATGGGTCAAAAAAGAAAAGAAAACTGGAGGAAGGAAAAACTCTAGGCCAGGTTAATTGACTAGAACTTACATGATAGAAACTTACTTTTATTACATAGAGATCTTGTTTTTTTTTAGTGAAAGAATTCAAGAGGAAGTAACTGCTGTAGAAGAGAAATGTGAGCGTAGGATTGAACTTTTAGCGAAGTCTATCAAGAAGACCCGTAAACGTGCGCGTATCGAGAAACAAGAAGATGAGGAAGAAGAATGGGTTCCAAGTGTTCAACTTCATGCGGAAAGAGTTAAAGTCCAGGTAGAACATATTAAGCCACCTTGATGAAGTGCATTCTGGTCTATCTTGGGTTGAACATTTCATTCATCATGTTTTGTATATAAGTGATAAGTGCACCCAGCTAGACCAGAATGCACCCTGTTTGACTTTTACTGAGGTATGCACTGTGGTCTAGCTTGGGTTTCGTGCAGTAGTTTGTATACCCAAAATAGACTAGGATCTTTACCCAATAAGAATGCAGTATATGTAATAATGCACTAGTTTATTCATTTATTTTTTATCGTTTGTTTACTCAGGAACTCACAGCCCAGGTGAATGAGTTGCAATCAAATATCGAATCCATGAAATCTGCTATTGAAGATGACGAGAAACGATTCAAAACCCAGGTAAGCTCGCCTCCATCCATCCATCCCATCCATCCATTCATCCATCCCATCCATCCCATCCATCCATCCACTCACCCTTCCATCCCATCCACTACCCATCCATCCACTACCCATCCATCTATCCATTCATCCACCCATCCTACCATCTATCACATCCACCATCCATCTCATCCACCACTCGTCCATCCATCCCATCCATCTATC
>OCZR010078925.1:0-18151 GCA_900234385.1 Anemonia viridis
AACAACTTATGATGATATCATCAAACTCAATCAAGCATACAGCGTAATATCACAAAGTATTAGGCATAATTAAGGTCAATCGTAATAATTGAATACCTAATGCTTATATATTTTTGGAAATCGTTTGAATCTAAAAGAACCAGTTATCTATCTGTCCGCACGGTAAACGGTTAGCATCATTTTTTTAAGCACGCCACTTAGGGACGTCTTTGGGACGTCTATGATAAACTTTTAAATGAGTTTAAGCGAATATTGCTTAAATTAGAATTCTAAGTGTGTTAGTTACCAAGTTAGATAAAGTTACTTTACCGACTTATATTAAAGACAATAGAAAGACGCTATGTCGAAATGTTTGCGAAGACATTGTATTCTGGATGTCCCGAACAGTTTAAAGGTTTAATATTTACAAGCGACGATGATATAAACATTATAGTTACCCGTCATGTTTTTGGATCATGTCGGGTCTTATTTCTAATGGTTATTTTTCATTCGCTTTGATTGATCCGGAGATAATGGTTTATCGAATACTAAAAATCTAGTTTGAAAATATATGTATTAGAATTAATGTCAATGGTTAGAGAAGAGAGTTTTGTATCGTACGTTATCTAAACACCACAGAAACCAACATGCTACATTGTTCGATACATGTATACTTACTGATATGATCAATGGAACCCGAACAGAACTTCCCGTGGAATTTCTTCGCTCCAAGCGATCGGAAGTCCGTAAGCAAGAAAGGCCAAAGATGAAGAACATTATTCCTAGAGAAAGTCTGTCGTTTTTCTAGCATTACTACTTGTGCTCCAAGAAGAGCTAATTCTATTGCTGTTCGAAGGCCGATAGGACCACAACCAATAACCAAAGCATGGATATCCTCGCATACTGTTCCTTTAGAATATTCTTTCTGATTCGCACGTTTGTCTAATAATTCCCACAAACTCTTACACTTCCATGACTGAAGTTTAGTTTTTAAATTTTGATAAAATTCCCTCGATGTTTCAGCTTTAACTCCTGTAGCGTGGACCAACCGTTGAAAGGACTGAAGGATTTCAGGACAATCTTCGGCTTCGATAAACTTACTAAAAAGTTCTTCGGGACTTCGTTTTGAATTTCCCTTTACAGTATTTGGTTCATTTTCCATAGTCTAGAACCTTGAACGGTTCTAATAAAAGCGCAATTCTCCTATAAACGGTTAGACGATTCTCAGCTGTAACGGTTCGGCCGAGCGTCGTTGATCTACTAAAAATTTAAATTCAGTTCAAAGCGAACTCGACACCGCTATTTACACTTAAGAATCATCGAAGTGTGACTTGAAGCGATTGTTTTCTCGTCATTGACATCTCAGCCTCACAAAGAACACGAATAAAATTTTCAACAACTGAAATTTTCGGAAGTCAAATAGTTAGTAACAACGCCAAAGTAATGATTTCCAACAAACGTTGACAACGAGTATTCAACGTACGCTAGGCAACAATTAGACAAATTAGCATAAAAATCTAAAACTAAGCTTTGATAACTTTCGTTTTGTGCGTAAGGCTAATTATTATGGCGCAGGTTGCATCTTGTCGTCAACGTAGATTCACAACAGGACTTAATTGACTCTTTTTAAGAAATTTAAAAGCAAACGATTCATTTCGTTCGTACAAACATTATTAAAGCCCATCCAGGTTAGAAAGTTATGTCATTCTATAAATATGTCATCTCGTGCAATTTTTCCGATTCTCTCAGCTCAGCTGTTTTCCGGTTTACATTCTAAATTAGTAAACTCTTTCAAAACAGACGCAACATTAATTGTTTTAAGTCTTTTATCTTTAATACTTTCCAAATTAAATCTCAAATCGCGCAAATTCTTTTTCACAATTTTCAAATGGTAATATCCGATGCCAATTTCCTAAAAAAAAAGGCATTTTTTTCCATTTTCGGAAGTTTTCAAAATTTATGATTATATTTTAATACTTTATGCATATGGTTATTGATTGGGTCATTTACGAAATAATTGTATCTATCAATTGATATTGTTAACAGCTAAATGCTGTTAATGAAGTCCTGAATAGAGGATAAAATATTAAAATATGCAATTTTTAATTATTATCCCTCCCACCAGGAATCCATGAATAAATATACATAAAGATTACAATATCAATTGACCTACATCGCAATCATTTTCAATGTAATTTGTATAATTTTGTCAAGATTTTTACAATTTCATCCATCCATTCCATACAAAGAAGAAATTTTCATGTGATAAAATTTTTTTATATAAATAACTTTTGTAGTTAGTTTGTGTAATTAGTATTGTTATTTATATTAACTTATTTATGCATGAATGATACTTTGAACAAGGAAATACTTATAATATTTTAACTTATTTCGTCTTGTTTAATTCCATTTTTGGGACCATATTCTAGTTCTACATTGACAGATTTAAGTGCCTCAACAGCCCATGAGGGATATTCCCTGTTTGGATACATTTTAGACATAAAGTTTTGAATGAATTCTGGGAATTTGTCTTGTTTGATGCTTTCTCTTATGCCACGCATTAGCTGCATCTGTAAAGAAAGAAAATATTTCATCATTATTGGGAACAAAAAATTAAAAAAAATGTTACGATGATCTTAATAAATTAATCATTGTAATATAAAATAGTTACTGAAAAATAAGGCTTAAAAATGATTTAGAGGGTGATACACTACAGTACTACCTGATAATAAATATTATGAATTGTAATAAGATGACAAGCAACAGATTCCTTTCCAATCAATGAATTCAGATATGCTCTTGAATGTTTCTTGCAAGTATGACAAGAACACTTATCATCAATTGGCTTCAAGTCGTTTTCGTATTGTTTATTTTTGAGGTGAAGTTGGCCCCATGGAACAAGTGCTGTGCCAAATCTCTGTAGAAAAACAAACAAAAAACTGTTTTATTGGCATCTAAAATGTTAGGGGAAAAAGAATATTTTCTTAGCTCCATTCTTGAACTACTGGATTGACTGTGTGGTAGTTCTACTTACAGCTGTTCTTGTGGGGTAAACACAGTCATACATGTCAGCTCCCAGTGCACAACACACAACCAAATCAACAGCATATCTTGAATAAATAATACATGAAAAATATCAAGGTATTGAAACTTTCAATTTCTTATATAAAGTAATATTCAGCAGAGTTTCCACTAGATTTTGAGGCAAGTGGTCCTTGGGACTCTCTGACATGTCCAAGGGATGCACAGAGTTCACAGAGCCTGCGTCCTTTTCAATTTTTGTGCATCAGGGATGTTGATTTGTTGGTTAATGGGAACTCTGATTCATTCACACTTTATTCATAGAAATGAAATTCCCAGTGGTTCCAAAAATACCCACACAAGAATAATAATTGGAATTTCAAACGGGTGGGGGATGGTCTGAGAAGATAATATTCATACCCCCTCCATGAAGAAGATTGGAACTTCCAAGGGTGGAGAGCTGGGTCTGATGAGAGTATATTAATTTTGTATTCTGGGGGTTCGTTGGGGTGCATATTTTCAAAGTGTAATTTGTTCTTGTATCTTCTTCTGGTTAGATTATGTCCAGAATGTAGTGGGAGAGGGGTGGGGGCAAAAAATCTGACTTACCCAACCCCCATGACATATCTTGGTTTGTCTTCAGGCAGGAGATCAGTACATAATGTCACCATCCTCCAGAACTGATCTTTCTCTTCACCACCACTCAGTCCTCCAATAGCAATACCTGGGGTATCTCGTTCAACCATTTCTGTGAAAGTTTTAAGAACATGACTGAGTTTTTAATATAAACTTTGTCATCATGAATGGCATTGAGCTGTTGCCGCAATGTTTGTCACTGCTATGTTGGTCAAGCCTGGGGTTGTAGGTTCAATTCTTGACTGGAAAACATAATGTGAACTGGATTAGTTTGATGTTGTTCTTTCATCTGCCTGTGGAGTTTTTCTCTAGGTTCTCACTGATATTCCTCCCTTCATAAAATTCAACATGTAAGTTGAGTGCTGTTTGTTGGGGAAAAAATGCATGTCCAAAAGTACCACAGGAAGCCCAAAAATTAAACTTCTTTAATTATTAGTATACCTTTTACACAAATTTTCCTAAGTTCTGGATCAAGACCACCTTGTATGATGGCAAAAAGATTTTGATCCTTGGGTCTGCCATTTGCTTTTATACATCTATCAAGCCAACGTACTGATCTATGCATGGCTTCTTCAACTCTGGGTCCTGTCGTCAAACTACTAACAACGTCATCTAACTGCATCATGATGTCTGCTCCTATGGAATTCTGGATCTCTATTGATTTTTCTGGTGTAAGGAGCATTTCTTTGCCATCATGTGGGGATTGGAATTTCACTCCTTCCTGATGATTCAAGTGAATAAAAAAAACAAATAGTAAGAGTAATAACATAGTCTATATTACAACCACCATTTTTCAATAATGGGAGGGTTATCTCAGTTCTTAACCAACCAAGGCTTGCTGTGAGTTGAGATAATTATCCCAGAATGCATTGCTGTCACTAAAAAATGGCCCTCGCAATATGGACTATGATCTTTACATTGCGCACCCTTTCTTGCTTTCATGAGTTTCTTACCTCTGTAATTTCAGAAAGTTTTATAAGAGAAACCATTTGAAATCCTCCGCTGTCCTTTAAAGAAAACCAAAGTCAAAGTATGTGTTATTACACTTATAGACAATGAGTTATCATTATCTAGAAAATATGGCAACCAAAGCTTACAACATAGTTTTTGCACACTTACTGTAAGTAGAGCTCTCGGCCAATTCATGAACTTGTGTAGTCCACCAGCCCGTTCTAGTATATCAGTTCCCTACAGTATTCAGTTGTATAACATGGTTGAAAAATTGAAATAAAGCAAAATCGTCATTGTCCTCATCATCGTAGTGGGCTGAGGGCTCGACAGACCTTTTAGGATCAAAAATGAGACCTCACGTACCATTTAGGGCCAGATTGGTTTATTTAAAAAAATATCAAACGTCATACAAGAATATAATGGTTGGAAACGTTGTCATGCTCATACCTTTTAGGGTCATCAGTACATCTCAGTTAATTTATGCGTACCTTTTAGGGTCATTTTCAAAATCGTCCATCGAGCCCTCCTACCCACTTTTCAAGTCGGTCGAGTCTCCCTCAGGTTGTAATGACTATCACCATCATTACTATCAATGTCACCACCACATCCATTACTGTTATCATAACAATCCCCATCATTATCAACACCACCAATATCATTATTATCATTATTATCATCATCACTACAACCATCATCACCATCGTTATCACCTTCACCACCAACTGATCATTACTCAGTACACTGATATTTCGATATCAATCCCTAGTCAAATGACCTGTTTATCTCACCGGTCTCAATCCCAGATGATAAGTGTTACCCAGAATAATCTGACAGTCAAGGTCTTCAAGCTGTTTACAAGTCAGTCCCTTCATCGTTCCTTGAGTACCAACAGGCATAAAAACCGGAGTCTCTACTTTATGATGTGGTAGTGTTAGGATAGCAGTTCGGGCTTTTGTTGTTGTGCATTTAGCCAAGATTTCAAACTCAAGAGCTTTGTGCATCTTGTCCATGTGGGCCGCCATCTTGTTTACATCCGGGACTTGGAACGTGGGCTCACGTTTGATCAGCTGTTTCAGTCACAAATTCAAAATGGCGGACGAGATGAAAAAAAGCGCTTCTTCATCAAAATCACCTGAAAACTCCAACAGCAGACTTGAATATAACCCTAAAAGACTCATAGGAGTTGAGTATCCAGGACTGGTGCAAAACCCATCGCGAATGATTGAAACTCTCGGAGGTGAAGAGGCAATTTCGAAGGTATTTTCGAGGCCAACCCGTCGTCTGCCAATGACGTTTCGTCCCGATGATCCGTACTCCAAGATCGTTTGCGGTGATCCACAGCCTTCTACGAACCTTCTTTTGAGAGTAAGACGAAGAAAAAAGAAGAGCACAAATGGAGAGCCTTCTGACGACGGTTTTGAGTATAAACAAGAAATTCTCGGAGTTGTTGATAAAACTTACAGGTAAGTGATGAACAGTCGTAATTTTCCCGCCATTTTTTTCATCAATTCATTCTTCGCTGTCACTCAACAAGTGCCAATTTATGACTCTCCATTGGCTAGTTTCTGGCCTGGAGCAATCAAAAAACAGGAAGTTAATGATTGAATTAAAGTCTATCAAACTCTTGACAACACTTCCCAGGGGCCATATTTTTGCCTTGAACAATGCATCAACTTATTGTTCAAACAGATGTGTTTTCTAATGAATCCAACTGATAAAAACAAATAAAAATGAACTCCCTTTATCATAAAAGAACAACTGAAACCAATGGACCACCTTTAGGTTGAGTGCTCATTTTGCTCATTTGAGACCATGTGTCATTTTTTTGAAAATTTGATTGTTTGTTTCATTTATCCAAAGAAAGAAAGGATACTCAAGAGAATGACGGAATCTGAAATCAGCAAAACATTATGCCCAACATTATACAATTTGTTTGGAGAACTTTTATGGACAGCTGTTGCAGTGCACATTGCAGCTAAACAATTCAGTTGCAATTGGGAGTGAAGTTAGAAATATGTCTCCAAGAAAAACTGTTGTACCAGATGACAATATTATCCCCTAACACATGCTTATTGAAGTTTTGTACTGTTTAAGGTTTAGTAGTTTTGCAGACTATCAGTATTTATCAAGAGACAATATTGAGTACCCTTTGGATTGCATACATGGACTTGATATACTTGAAAAAGATGTCCCAATGCGTATGTTACCATCAATGTTTACAAGAGTTGAAACAGCAGCAAATTATCATTTCAAGCCTGATCTTCAGCCACATATAATAGAAGAGGATAAAGAACCTGATAAAACAGGGTTGGTATTAGAAAATAATACCATTATCTTGTGCAGATTTAGTCTTGTTTGTGAACAAATAATGTAAAGAGAGACAGTGCAACTTGAACAATACTAATATTTTCAAATTCCACATACGTTAATGATATATGTGAAGCTACCATATAAACCAGTGCTTGATAGACATCCACCAATCTCGTGCTAGTGAAGGTTTGCTGTGGACTAGTGGGAAAAAGACCTTGGGACTAGCGATTTTCTACCTAAAAAAAGTTGGTGTCAAGCCCTGTTAATGAGGCTAAACCTGCATAGATGATTCTGTGTTCATCAAAAACAGAGAGATACATTGAATAGCTGATAGCACAGTTGTTAGCTATTTAGTTAGTTTTGCACTGCATCGACCCATTAGATTGTATCACCATAAAAGGAAAAATGTTTGGTTGCAAGACTGTTTGGAATAATATGTATTATCTTGCAGTTACTAAAGTAAAATAATTTCAGATTCAGAATCTCTTTTCCCTCCTTCCACAGATCAATTACGTCAAAGATGAGGGTACGACAGCCGATATATGCTTTTGGTGTATCATTTGCATCCGAAGAAGTCCCTCAAAAACCACATGAAAAAGTCCATCAAATAGTAGACATTGTCAAGGACAACCAAGTCGAGGTCATTAAAAAACTGTTTAATATTCGTCCAATCTGGTCGCGTAATGCGCTTGAGGTACACATGAATCTGGTTTCACACGGACGTCTAAAACAGCTCCTGTCTCTTGTTGCATATTATTTTCTTAACGGGCCTTGGAGAACTTTGTGGGTTAAGTTTGGATACGACCCAAGAAAGAATCCCAGTGCTAAAATGTAAGTACGCCTGTCATTAGTTGGGAATATGTGATGTAGGGTGTAGGGGAATGAGTGAGCAGTGGTTCCATGGAGTGGTTCATTGTTCACTCAATCTTGAACTGTTTATTTTGGGCTTATTGATATCCTGGTGTCATTTCGCAACACCCCTTCATTGGATTGCTCTTTTTTACTTTCCAGATACCAAATGCTCGACTTCCGACTTGGCTCACGAGCAGAGGGAAAAAATCTCCCGATTCCCCGGAAGCGGAACTTCCATCGCCTTAGTATCCCAGTCCTCCGCAAAAGTAGCGTCAAACCGGAAGTCAAGCTTTCGAGTGCGCAAAGTCAGGATGAAGAAAAGGACGCCGAGCAGGATGATGACTTACCATATGTGTTTACTGCTAATAAACTACCCATGCACAAACAGATGTTTTATCAACTGTGTGATGTGCATGTGGCGGAGGTACAAGAGTTGATTTCTGCCAATGATGGACAGGTGGGTTGTCATGGAAACAAACTGGCTCAATGTCGTCCCATTTTATAACATTTGGCGAGCATTTTTAGAGCGGTTTTCGTATCAGTTTTGAACAATTCGGCAAATTCGTAGCTGTACTGTGGCCGTTGCGTATCTTACTGGAAGACAATGGGAAATCATTTCAGTATTAGAGCAAGTCGTACTCTATGTTTCTTATTCATACAAAAACACTTCATAGTTAGCATCCCAAATACTTTTTCGTTCTAACTTTGGGCTTTGGACTGTTTTTCTCCAGGAAACAGAATTGCAAGACAAAGATGGCTGGTGCTTACCTGGTACGATCGACAAGATCAGAGACATCATGGTACAACATACGATCAATCTGGTGGAGAAAATCAAAAACCAACGAGAAGAAGAAGGGAGTGATAGTCAGGACGGTGCAGGGGCTATCAAATGGGACGGACATGACGAAGTCAAGGGTTTTCTTGAAATGCTTGAGGGAGATGATGATATTGAGACTTATAATATCTTTGATGATGATACGGATAATGATCCTGATCAAGATGAAGGGACCACGTGATTAGAGTGTAGAAAGACAAAATTACACAGGGATCCCGTACAATGTATTATTGGTGCAAACGCAAGGGATCCCATGCAATGCGTTGCTATACATCATTTGTGGAAGCATAAGAGGAAGAGACAGTGGATGGACATCCACAGGTAGCCAATGTAAAAATTTGTGATAGGGAAGAAACCCATGGATCCCAATGATTGTTGTGTTTATGGAAGACATAGACAGTAAGGAATGGAGATCCACAGGGATCCCATACATCTATTATTTTAATGAGGAAGATGAGAGGAGGATTACAAGTAGATGAAAATCACAGGGAGCCCACGCTAAGAAATATTTATGGAAGGAAGACGAACCGACAGACAAGAGACTTAAACCATCAAGAACCTAAAAATAAAAGACTACACAGTATGTATACAAACCTTTTTACGTATTTTAGATGCCTACACACGATATAATCTTGCTCCCGTCTGACTCTCCATTGTAGATTTTGTTGCGAATCTTTTGCCATTTTTGCTTCGAGGCAATAGACATTCAGGCGTTGTTCGCGCCCACTGTTAGAAAGGAAAACACTTATCTAGAATAACGTTGCTAGTGCGACAAAAGGTTAAAGCGTACATAACGAAAAGTTAGGAAATCATATTTCTTATTTTCATTCCCTGATAGATGTTTTACCGTTTGTTTTTGTTCACTCTACCCTTCGGTTTACTGTGTCGCCATAGTTGTTGGCGCCACAGATATGTTATTTTTCGTCGGTCATATCTTTTATAAAAGTTCATTAGTTCTTCAATTCTTTTGCAAGTCTCTGATAAAAACCATTTATTTGTCTTGGGATTTCCGATGAACGACTAGAAATTTCTGAGTCGAAAATTCAACGAATTCGAGTCCGTTCTGCGTTTTTGTTTCATCAGCCGAGTTTCCTTTTACCGCTTTGTTAGAGATAAATATTTCCGATAGAAGGATTTCACGGCAACCATGTTTAAGGGCAGGGATAATACAAATTTTTCCATGACAAAGAAGAATGATTGTTTTGCCCCCCAACATGGCTTCCGTGTCAGACTAAAATTTCTAAGTTGAAATTAGAACCCGGATTCTTAAACAAGAAAGGCAATCCTAGTTAATGTTGTTACCACACTGAAGTCTTAGATTCTTGCGTAATTACGGCATAGAAAGACCGGATGGAAATTACCTACCAAGTTGAGTCCAATTACTTTCAAGAGATCCAAGCAGGATGTCCGATCTTGCTAATGATGTTTGATGTCAAGGAGCTCGAGGATTGAAAAATCATCTGGATTGATTCACCTATACTTCTAACTGTTTGTTTCATGCAGTGGTAGCTTGATATGTTTGACCAGTTTGATGTTGGAGTTGGTATATGAAAACAGTGCAAGGTCAGATGCGGTATAATTGGATTAAAAAATAGGAAAAACAAAAACAAAGAAGAAAAAATGAGAGAAAAAATGAGAGAAAAAAGTAAAGAAAGAAAGAGAAGTGAAAGAATGAATGAAAAAATGAGAGAGTAAATGAATGAACAAACGAATGAATGAGAGCAAAAGGAAGAGAAAGAGACCATAGAATATACAGCAGATTAAAGATAAGAAATGGATAGAAAAACCCAGACAGACGGGAAAGAAAGTTGGCCGGGCCGGGTTACCATATCTCAAAGCCCAAAGTTTCTGGGGTCCTCATAACGAGGCGAGATGAGGGTTTTTTAAAACCCACTTAAAAGTGTCAATTAAGCGTTAATTCCACAACCAAACCTGAATATCAATTTAGGTTGCTGTTTTAAATAGCTTTGCCTTGGGCTATGTTTCATTAAGATATCATTTTATTTTTTAATATTCAAAGTCAGAAAGACTGATAAGGAAGGCACTTAGAGTGAGTAACTTTAGGGTATGCTTTGACTACGTTCTCAGTAGTTTAGCTATCAACGTTCGCACTTCCGCATTGGATCCTTTGCTTAGGATTTTCCGAATCAAAAGCAAAAAGAAAGACAAATAACTTGCAGTCTGTGAATCTGCATTAGAGAAGGAGCTTAGACGACAATTTGGTCCAAGTAATCAGTTTTTCTTTAAGTTCTATGATGGCGAACATCTTTGTGCGGGCCTCGCAGCTGATAACTCAAAGCTAAACGGAAGCATTTCTTCTTTCAAGTCTTTAAATTGATCAAACAAGCAAGCTCATCAACCTGGTAGAGCATTAGAATACCTCGGTTAGTGCGAGTGAGTTAGACGTATGTAAACAACTCGTTCATTAAGAGTTACACTTGTCAGGCAGGATGCGGTTTTACCTGAGCTGATGTCACTGTGACTACCTTTTAGCACGCTTAGCCGTGTTTGTATTCTATATCCTTAACTATTGTTTTTAGAAGATAGTGCTTTTTTAGGCTGTGAAATAACATAAAATAAACAAAAAAACACTGAAATTCGACATTGGAAATAACATAGATGCTGTTTTTATAATACTCTTCGCCAAAAAACAAATTGTCAAAAAAACCTGTCTGATTGTCAGGCAAAATTTGAAAATTTACTCCAAAATATAATGGAGTAAATTGAGATCATTTTCTCATTGCTGTTCTCAAGTTTTTTCAAGATTTTGATTGAAGCGTTGACGAAATTAGGAAACTGAGAAATAATCACGTGACAGGCTGCAATTCGTTTGGGTTTAGACCTCTAAATCTCAATGAAAGCCACCGGCATCGACACCTATTGTATTTGTGTAAGATTAAGGGCACCTTAAAACCTGATTTGCAAGCTGCCTTTTGAATTCGAGGACCATTTATGCCACATCTTACATCGTTCACCCTCATGACACTAACAAGTGACTTAGAAACGACAAATTGTCTTTAGTTTGGAGTCTTCGCACATTTGCGGAATCATTTCTGCAATTTTACAGTTCTACGATTACCCATTGTGGCTTGCTGTAAGTAATTCTAAACAGAACTGTGAAAAAAGGAATTATTAGGGCTGTGATTATTCTTGGTCAATGTCAAATGCCGAGGACTTTGTCTTGGGTAAAAGGTATGGTATTTGTGATGTTATTTTAGTAATCTAAGAACAGGAAAAGCCATAGTATTCCTTTTTCCTTCCTCATGAATATTAATTTAGTGTTTTCCAAACCTAAGGCTTACTTAAAATCTAATTTAAAATGTTTATTTATTGCGCTGGGGAAAAATGGAAGATTTCAATGAAAGGAAAGCATAGACAAAGGGTGCCCATGGGAAGCAGTTCCTTCTGCATCAATCTTGTATTATTTTCCCCCTAACGGTTTGATTTTCTTTCCATGCCAGCATCAAAACAAGAATTTTTTAATTTTCAAATTCGTTTATGAAATATTCGCGAGAAAGATAATTATTATGCTTGAAAGAAACAAAATTATATTTGGTATATCTTTTGAGATTTTGGAATTGAAACAGCCGGTAAGTATGCCAAGGAAATAGAAAAACATTCTACATCTTTTGCATGATAAAAAAAAACCCAGCGAGTCTTTGTTTATCTTCATTTCCAATTTTTTTCTATATTCTATAAATATTTTGACGGTATAATTATAATGAAATATTCTATGATAAATATCATATGAAACCCCGACGTTGCTATGCCGCGTTATAATGTTAATAATGATTTTCTGGCTAAAATATATGTATATAATTCATATTTTCACCACGAGATCTAAGTTAGTATAAACAATGTGATCTGGGTATTCTCTTCGGCAAACAGCGTGATACCGTGGTCACCGGGAGTATGAACGTATATTCGGACCATGTGATTGACAGCAGAGTCAGAAAGATCAATTGTTCAACGTTTTAAAATCGAATTGTTTGGCTTAAGATAAAGTAAACTAATCATATATTCAATTTTGGGGACATCTGTGACAATGTGTTGAATCCGGATTAAAAAAAAGATCTTTAAAACGCTAGAGAATTTTGCTGATTCTTTCCTTAAATTTAACTGAAATCCGTTTTAGTGCCATTTCTGGGTTTCTCAAACTCGCTATAACCTATTTTCTTATGCAGATTTTGAATAACGCACTTTGGAAAAGAGGTTAACCCACTTATAATAAGGATGATAATGGCGTTCAACTTCTCTGAGATAATACAAAACAAGGATAATAGTTTCAAACTCTTGATATAAATAAGTGATGTGGAATTATCAAAGTAACCTCGATTTTGATCAGTAAAGGCAGTTACTACAGTTGAGCCCGCATCCCCAAAACCTTTTGTTCTGAGGATCATTCAAGTGATGCTATCGGGTCGATACAATGCTTGTTGTCTCATTTGCATGCAAGTGTAATAACAGCCTATTCGTAGTCAAGCCAACTCCCTTCAATGCCAATACTTCAAACGCAGAGTTGAATGACGTCAATGTGTACTAAGACGGTTGACTTGAGGCTTCAGGGATTTTTAAAGTGGTTGATTGCTTTGACATGTAAGTTACTGGCTCTTTAAGGCGAGTGAGTCCATTTTCTGTTACAGATCGCACTTAAAGAAAGGCCTCGCTTTCGCAACGAGAGCAAAAAAAGTATAAGCGGTCACCTGACCATTTCCCGCCAAAATATAGTACTAATAATACTTTGCAATAAGGCAAATTCACGTGACACTGAATTTCCCGCCATTTCTTGAATATCATCTGACCACCTGCGTTAATCCTTCACGTGACAATTTCCCGCCATTTCTTGAATATCATCTGACCACCTGCGTTAATCCTTCACGTGATAATTTCCCGCCATTTCTTGAATATCATCTGACCACCTGCGTTAATCCTTCACGTGATAATTTCCCGCCATTTCTTGAATATCATCTGGCCACCTGCGTTAATCCTTCACGTGATAATTTCCCGCCATTTCTTGAATATCATCTGACCACCTGCGTTAATCCTTCACGTGACAATTTCCCGCCATTTTTATTACTCAATGGATCCTTTTCACAAACATTTTACCTTTTTTTAAGCAGGAAATATGCCCATGCGTATTCCACCTTTCTTGTAACCTTAACTCAAATCACCCGGAAAACCATATTTTTTTCACTCGCTAAAAACCTGACTGAACTATCACACACTGATACCTAAGCTGTCTAAAACATTGGCTATTAACTCTCTATTACCTAGACTATATAACTATACAACACTGAAGATCCCTTTTAATACGGAAAGAGAATGGAATTAAATTGGGCCAAAGGAATCATTACTTCAAAATAGCTTCAAAATAGCTTTATTTGATGTTTCCTTATGACGTCACGGATGAGTCTAAGCCGGAGACAGAGGTAAAATCAAATAGAGATAAGGAGAATTGATCAAAATAACGATTAGACATATCATTTTTGACAATCTCTCGACAAAACCACCTTTTTATTAATCTCTGCACGCGATATGATCGATTTTCATTGGAAAATATATTAAACTTTGAGTTAGGGAGTCTTTGTTGTTGTTTCAATCTCTTTTCGCTTTATAGTTTACTAGTTAGAGGTGTTTTGAATCATTTGTGTGTTTACATTTCTAAGAATATGTTTTTGGGCATGCACGATTCCAAACATGGCGGACAGCCTGGATAGAGGAAGCTACGATAAGGTTAGTCATCAGTCGTCCGTCTCAAGTTGATCTTTATTCGCCATTCAAGCTTCATCTTTTTATTAGCGTCTATAAGGGAAAAACAGGTCTTCTACAGATCATAGACAATTGACTTGCCTCGTTTTCGCCTCCTCGATCCAGGAAAACCGCGCGTGTCGTCGGCATGTTCGGGGTCGATGTTAGATGATCACTATGGAATATAACCCTCATGCTGTTTGGCTTGTGGATAGAAAGTGCATTCGGATTGGATGGTTTGTAAAGGATTTTATATTAAGGTCCATTCTAATTGGATGCGGGTTGGTCGAGGTTTTTACATGCATTCTGATTGGACAATGTTGATTGGCCTAATAACGTAAAATTTGCTTCGTAGAATTTACCGCTATTGACAGGGTACAGATAAAATCTTAGGGTATAGCAAAAACATGTTTGCGCAACTTCTAGAATTTGTTTTTTGCTTCTCAATTTCTGCATTTTAAAGCATGTTTATATTTCGGAAAATCCAGAACTATGCATGGCTGGATGGGACTGGACACTAGTGAACTGGATTCGCCCGGATGGAAAACGAAACTTTACGCCGAATTTGCAGCTTTAATTCTATAATTTTTGTTTTGATAAACATAATTAGTAATTTTTTGCTTAAAATTTTACCGAGAAAACAAGTTATTTATTTTTTTCTTAATATTAAATTTCATATTTTTTACTCGGTTCATTTACCGGCTGACGTCACATCTACTTGTTCTCAGGACCCCCACAGCTTTGTTCCAAACGAAGATGAAATTTAAAAAAAATGTTTTACACACAGGTGTTTTGACCTCTGTTTCCTCCTGATCACGTGATATGTTGAATAGCACAATATTTTCCACGAAAAGAAATGTCCTCGTCTCAATGGAAACCAGGCTTTTGTACAAACCACATATCGAGATAAGACTGATAAATATAACTAAAACTGGCTGCCTTTTTGAAGGATATTGGTCTGGCTGCATACCACGGTACTTGTTCAGCTTTTCCCCTTCCTTTGAAATTGTTTTTGACATATGTTGCAGTGTTTGTATTATCGTGTCACTTCCCCGGCGTATCTTTATTATATTTTTCACTTCTGTCGTACGCAATGTCTGAAGCTAGAATTCCTGCTTTGACTTTGAAGTTCCTCAAGGACTCTTGTCTCGTTACATCCCGTTTTAGCCCAGAAAAGAAAACAAATATTGAACTTCCTAAACTCATGGCTTGATTCAATATTGAATAGAAAAGGATAGGAAAGCATCACTTACGTCTTTTGGAGGAAGGTTGTCTTAAGTTACTGTTGAATTCAGTCTGTAAAGGCGATAATGAGGAAATGAGATTGATCATTGGTTGGCGATTGTTCAGGGATTAGATGCCTGCCGAGTCGTACAACTATTTATTCTGAGTCACTAAAGTGGATAACTCATTGATATGCCATACATCGTTTTCTCGTTGCATAAAAGATGAGCCTTACTGTAATGACGATGATCATCACTGACGAGCTACGAGCCATCTTTTACGACGCATAACTGACCAACTAGTCTGCGAGATAGTTCTATAGGCCAAGAATACTGAACTTCTTCTCCAATTCACTTGAGCTGTTGATTCCCGCTATAATTCAAGTAAGTAGTTTCCCTTGACTTGATGAAGTATATGGTCCGTGACGAGCTGTGTGAGTTTCGATTTTTGATAAGCATTAACGCAACTGGTATTCACTCAACTCACTCAATACAGTTTCATCTAGTTTTCTGTGCTTGTTCGTTGGAATTCTATATTCTCATTAGCACGATTCTTATTTATTTATAAAATAATTGCACCTCTGTAAACAATGTTGCTTTAGTTCGAAGAAAACTCAAATGAGCGCTCAACCGCTTCAGAATTAAAAACCTTGAAACAAACATTTCCATATCGATCTTACGGTGCCTGACTCTCCGATATATCTTATAAATATCCATTTCGCTATATTTCCTTGCCTCAGGCATTAACTTGTCTTTGTTACGTGGATAAATTAAAAGCCTATTGAGACGTGAAGTTTACTCTTTCGTCAAACATTTTCAAGATGCAGTATGACAGAATTAAAACAACGGCTTACCAAATATTGAAATTTCCGAAAACAACTTTTATCCCTAAGAATTTTTTCACAAAGAAGTTAAGTTATATTACGAAGAATCAAAGTTTGAAAAAATTAAGATACTGTGTGAAAATTTATGAAAAATCAGCTTAATAATTATTGTAAGTTTTGACTAGTTATGTTTAATTATGATGATTATTATTATTCATTACGTTATTCTCGCCTGATGTGCTTAAGATCTTCACACTTTTGAGTAATTACTGGTGCTACTTATGTCTTCATCTGACAACAATCCCTAACTATGCAATTTTTCTCTTATAAGACCTTGCATAGTTAACAGATGATACCGCCTTGATCAGCTCTTTAATCATTCTTTATCAACGTTTCACTAGAGCTAACTAAGTCTATGAACGAACTGTCAACTGGAAGACTTGTACTACTGAAGTCAAGACTGACAAGTCCAACGGTAAATGTTCGTGTATGCCATAATACAGATCAGTTCGACAAATTCTTTAGCTTTTAGCAGCTGTATATAGGTTTTGGTCTAATATGTTAAATTTCCTTGTTTAAATATTTGCATCAAAGGAGCCTGAGCATTTTCACCGCTGCTTGAACAATTTAAACAATTTTCAGTACAGCTTTTCAAAACTCAAATTCGCTTCATTTTTTCAGCCAGTTTCTTACAAGTTAAAAAATCGTATTGTAGAAAAAAAACATTTTGTACTTTTAGTACTTGGCCTCGTAATTTATATATCTATCCACTAAAAGCAGGTCGAGACGTTTATCTTTCTGAGACGCGATGACAAAGATGATTATTCACCAAACACAGCCACTTTGTACACTTAAACAATTTAAGTTGAAAAATATTCATCGAACCATCTCAGTATTAAGAACTAACACACTAACGCAGTAAGATAGATAGGTTGCTGTTCGCTATGCATGATATAATACACATTTGAACTCTGATGGCGTTATTACCATAATACCATAAAACCAAAAACTAATAGAGAGCGGTTTAAATCAATTTTCACGAACAGATTAGTTTTTGATAATTTAGGAATTAGATTAATTATGATGTATATTAATCATTACTATTATCATTATTATCATTACTATTATCAATAATTATCATCATTATCCTTACTGTTATTATTATCATTATTATCATTACTATTATCATTATTATCATTATTATCATTACTATTATCATTATTATCATTATTATCATTATCAACATCATTATCATCATTATCGTCATTATCATCATAATCATCATTATCATTACTATTATCATTATTATCATTATTAGACGACTTTTACGTCATTTTACCATATATGGTCAAAGTAGCGTGCAAGTATCCCGCCGTATTACACCTTTTGACAGCACTACATTGGCTTCCTGAAGATTTTGTTTTCGAAAAAAACATTCACTTTTCTCTATTTGTTTGTAATAAAATCTTGAAGAAAACTTCGTCGTATAATAAACAACTCGTTAGATGTTTTTCCGTGTAATACGGGTGGATAATTTGCTCATTGCTCGCATTTTTCGCAAATACATTCGCAACTCGCAAAATATCAGCCCGTATTACACGGAAAACATCTAATAAGACCTATTTATCATTATTGTCATTATTATCATTATCAACATCATTATCATCATTGTAATTACTATTATTATTATCATTATCATTATCATTATCATTATCATTATCATTATCATTTTCATTATCATTATCATTATCATTATCATTATCATTATCATT
>OCZR010078971.1:0-16045 GCA_900234385.1 Anemonia viridis
AACATCTTCAAATTTTTACCGATTTTCATGCTAGTCCCCCTTTAACTCTTACACATCAACTGAAGTTTATCTTTGAAAACTAAAAAGGCCAATTCACTCACCCCCTCACTGGATTTTTACTTGCCTTGTTTCACTCTCTGTAACATCCATTCATTCACTCATCCATTCATCCATCCATTCCCACTAGTTGTTTTCTAATACATATATTCCTGTACATCTTCCTAACAGCTCTACCAGATGTCTTAGTCAAAGACATGACTCCAGAACATGAGTTTATTGTATTAGCCTGTGATGGTGAGTGTTCTGTATAGTTATCTACTGTCAGTCTATTTCTACCTAATTTTGTGGTTGTGGTTGGCAATGAGGACATTACCTTGTGGCTTCTCACCAAAGTCAACAATAAGCCATCAATCTTAATACAAGTGAGATTCAAATCAATCTGCGAGTTCTAAAGCAAAATTTGGTTTTTATGATAGTTTATTTGTCAATTTTCAGGTATATGGGATGTCTTATCTAATCAAGAAGTAGTGGATTTTGTTAGATCAAGAATAGCTCAACGAATGGAACCTGAAATGGTACTTTAAAAATAAATCACTTTTTTATAGTGGTATACAAATTCAGTAGTTTAATACTGGTTTCCAATTTGGCCTACTGTCACTCACACGCACTACCACTACCAGTGACTCAGATGTTGATTTTTATGAAGGGTGGAAAAACCAGAGAACCTGGAGATAAAACCCTTGCAGCAAGATCCAACCTGAGCCAGGGATCAAACCTGTACCACAGCAGTGAGAGGCGAGTGGTAAACCACTACCATATCACATCTGGTGGGAGAAAGGGTGTTTGGAATTCATTAGATATTAGATTTTCCACCTCCCCACCAACCCTGGTCCGTCCATATATTCATACAAATTGGATTTCTTTGATTTAGATATGTGAAGAGCTGTTAACTCGCTGCTTAGCTCCAGATTGTCAGATGGGTGGCCTGGGTTGTGACAACATGACAGTGATCCTGGTTTGTCTTCTTAATGGAAGGACGTATGAAGAACTCTGTGAAAAATGTACACTACAAAGTGACGCTCATCAACGGCCAGTCAACGGCAAAGACGGTGGATTCTACCAATAAAGATGAAGGTTGTTTTTTATTTTTAGACCTCATGAAGGATTAACCAATCAGATGTGGATATTATAGTATGGGTCTGATTCTGCATGGCAGCATTGGCCCTACATTATTTATCCCATCTTCATGATGCATTTCTAGCTTTCTCTACAATCGTTTCAATATTTTTAAATTGGTCTTCCTGTGGTATTTGATAAGACAGGGATCCCACTTCAGTGATTTTGTGTAGAGAAGGCTAGAGTGTCATGTGAGTATATGATTGGGGTTTAATGGACACCAAGTGTCATCATGGCTGAATGTTGGAGTTCAATGACTTTCAAATTATCAATACCGTTCACAAACTTCAAATTCATTGATTGGATAGTGATAGGGGGTATCAATTCCAGCATTCAAGCAAGCATGGCTCTGCTGCATGCATGATGCACTGGGCTTTATGCAAACTTGCTCCAAAATCTTTGAATGTTTGTTTTCTTTCCCAAGCAATACAAATTCTCCATTACACAGTTAGCACTATAGACAATTGTTCTAGGACTGTTAACTCAATCAAACAATCAATCTTGTCTTTTGTTTGGCATTTAAGCATTTTGCAGACTAGTGATATAGTCTGTGTTGGCAATGGGTCTCTGGAGATCTTGTCAGTCAAGCTTGCTTCAGTGATTTTTTAAAAAATTAGCCTAATGGCAATTTTAAGTGTGTGATTGATGTGTGCAGTTTGAAAACAACTTTTGGCTTGTAAATGAATTCCCAAGGTATGAAGTAAGGAACAGAGTCACTCCATATAACCTATTAAATTTATAGACATCAAGCAGCTCAATTTGGAGGACAAAACCATAGAATTTCAATCTTCTGAGAATTGGAAATCTACTGTTGTCCTCCAAATTGAGCTGCATTTCAACATGTTCCATCTAAATGTATTGTTTTCAATCTACCATCAGAAATAGGCCAGTAATTTTTTTAGAGGTCACCAGTAAATGAAATCACTCTAGTATATAGTTATTTCAAAAACGTTAATCACCAGGAAAGCTACAAAGCTGAAGTAAATAAATATATTTTAGATGTTTCAACTGCTTGATCATCCTCAAGCTGCAGTTTGTATCAAAAAGGTTTTAATTACTTATTGGGTATAAAATATTCCGCATGATATATCATCAGTAAACTTAGCTTTTTAGGTTTTTGGTGGCTAACTTTATTGAAATAATGAACAGAGTTAATGTCCAGTACAGCAAAAACTCTTACTCTATTGCAAGGCTTTCACATTAGGAACATAACCCAGCTGATGTATATTAGAAACAGAAGGTTGTCTAGTCTAAAACTAAACTTCTTCTACAGGGTTTTTTCCTGAGAACAAATTCAAAAATCTGCTTAAACCTATAATGCAGTTTAAAACAAACTTGGAAATTGGCATCAAAAGGTCTTGTAATGTCGCCAGAGTCTGACATATCGTACATGGTTGACAGCAGTGCTATGATGGACAATATGATCACGACCCAGGCTGAAGCTAAACAAATATAGGAAATTTATTTTTTAACAGAACATCATTTTCCCTCATTATGAACAGTCATTACTGCAACAAGATCATTATAGTATTGTAACATAGAACAGACCCATCCCAGTTGTCTTGACTTTTGGAATCGATTACCATTCTCACATTGCATCTTCTCATATTATTGTCTAGAAGGGGGCAGGGATGCTCATTTTACCTTTTAAGGATAATTTTTGTTATTCAAGGTACCTTTGAGGGGTTCTAACAAAAACTAAAGTAAAATGCTGTGAAACTAGGTCATTAGCTAAGGTGAAACTTGAGATCACTGTGAGAAAGAGAATGTTTTGTTCTGATGAGCATCCCTGTCACTGACTACTTAAAGCGAATGTTTGCATAGTCTAGACTGAGATACCTGGGCCAAGCCATGGGCTAAGCTATGCCATCTTTTTGACTTGAAGATTTTATGGAGTTTTTCATCAAAAGTATAGACCCTTTGTATGATAGCTATGATCATAAACACAGCAACATCTCTCATCACTAGGGTTATTTAACGCTTGTTTTTATGTGCAGCACAGATAAAAAGGATGTTTCTTTGTCCATGATTAGTACCTATAAGGGTCTCTACTGAGTATGTACAAATTAATTTAGTTTGCTATGGGATTATTTGAGTTAATTTTAAGTGTCCAAGAGGTCATTTTTTGGGAGATAGAAGTGTAGCTAGGCTAGGCTCAGATTCCCAGCCATCACTTACCAGCTGGAAATCTGAGCCTAAAGTGTATGTGGCCAAAATTAGGTATCTTTTACAGAGATTTTTGTATGTCTAAATGAACAGATTGATCGCAAATCCCCACAGTTTTATTACATACGTTGATTGTACTTTATCAACCAAAATTCTGTACTTTTTATCTATTGTAATCATGGCAGATTGTCACTTATACTATGTAGTAATATATATGTACACCAAAGAGTGAAAAAAAGAATTGAAGCTCTACGAGTTAACAACAAGGTAGTTTGCAAAAGGCTGTTTTGTTTTAAGGACTCCTTGCTGCACGTTGGAATGCAGCTCAAGTTTGAGGCCAAAACAAAAGATTTTAAAACTCCTAGAAACTGGAACCTATTGTTTTGTCCTCCGAATCGAGCTACGTTCCGACGCGCTGCAAAGAGTCTAGTCCCCACCCCACCCCACCCCCGTGGGATTTGGCATGTTTCATTCACTTCTCGAAAAAAAAGGGACAAAGGCCTAAATAACATGAAAATGCCACTAGGATAAAAATTCGTCGAAATCTCAAATGCCTTGAAATTTTGCTGTGCTAGTCAAATGACTCTTACACAGCCAAATCAACTTTAATAGAAACTGCACAGGCCATCAGGGTAAATTGGGTAAATAATGAAATAAACCCCTCACGTCAAAGCAGGTCTTTGGTATGCAGAGCTTTTACGGTATAACATTAACTATCGTTAATGCTATGTTTTGAGAAACCTATCTAAATATCAATTGAATTTGCTGGTATTTGGAGCCATATGTGAAACACAAGACGTAAAGGATTATTGGAGAAATTAATCACGCCATCATTTCTTTATAAATATTTCTCATTTGCCCCCTTGGTATCCCATAATTACTTACGAATTCAAGATGGCCGCCGTATAGGTAAAAAGGTCTATTGGAGGACAAAAAATAGGTACCAATTATAAGGGAATTGTCGTCATTGGCAAGGGGTCTATGCCATGGAGATTTCTTACTTAATTTATACGGTGTTGTAAGTTAGCAGATAGACGCACGACCCAATTGGTCCATGCGTATTCTACTCGTCATACGTCTATATTAGTCAACTTATAGAAACAAACTCACCGTGGGTAGTATGGCAAATGCTTGTAACCAATTTCACTCCTATTTCTAAACCATAGAAAGTTCATACTTCTATATCTAGACAGAGCTAGTAGACCGAGGCACGACTCATGGTGTAACTGACTTCATTAAACCCACCAAGGAACACCTTAAAAATAAAAAAATAGATTAATTAATTCATCAAAATAAAATTCTAAAAAACTACTGAAAAACGCCATAAAATAAGCTTCGTAAAATCTATTTATGTAAAATACAGCGGAAATCAAGTTCTTTTACTGTTTTATATCGGTTAAAAATAGTATTTCCTGTTACCGCCCCACGTCTGGTAGCCGATAGACGCGCGTCAGCAGTGCTTGTACTTAAGCCATCCAGGGCGACGCAAAATAACTTTCCAAAACAAAGGCGCGATCATTTTTTGATGCGCGTAAATTTCTAAATAAAACTTCATTTGACTTAGTTAGTTGGGAACAAAATGAAATACGAGGAAATTTTTTTATGAGCTCTTGGAGTTCCACCCAACCCTCGATTACCCGACCATAACGTATAATGAACGAAATCTTGAGCGCCAGTCGAGAAGTACGTACAATGTGTGTAATATTCCACTCTCCCTTTAAATCTCAGAATTTAGTAAATATTCTAATTTTTGAAAGAAACTGAAAAAATATTCCTTTGGTATTATTCGGCATTATTTATCATTCACCGATATTTGTAAAATGTAAAGTACATCACTACTACTCAGTATTAAAAAGGCTGTCCACTGCGCACCGTTTAGTATTGGGGAAGAGACGAGCTTAGTTTTTGAAATTAAGTTACAGAGAAGACTTTAGTACACCACTCTATATGGGGAGTGCATCCATCTGACTCATGCCAACACAAGGGAAGGCATAACTTCCTGGACTTGTTGGGTAAACATCAGTAAGTTTGGAGTAGAGATTAGCTAGCTATCCGGTACTCACTCTAAAGGAAATCAAACCATGAATAACGGATTAATAATAAAAGATAAGGTCGATTTGATACAATACAGTGAATGTCCAAAAGTGCAAGAAAAATATATGCAAAAGTTCTGGTGTTAATTCTCGTGTTTTTTCTTCTCTCTACCAACTTGTTTTGCTGTTAGCCGGTTTTGTTGTCGCTGTTGTTTTTATTTCAGTGTTAATTATGGCCACTGGTTTTATTGTTGCTGTCGTTGATGTTCACAATGAAAATTCACAAGGAACGTAAACTGCCGTTTTTCCGCCGTTTCTTGAGGTTCTTTTGAACTACTAACCTATCAATGACACAATTATTAGTCGTTTCAAACCTACTAATTCATATTCTGCTAATGAAGAAACTGTGTTTTCAGTAAAAACATGACCCAAAAAGTCGGACACGATTGGTTGTGTCTTGCTAAATACAGAGAGTCGAGTGTGGCCTGAGAAAACAGGAGTTGTTTTCCCATGCAGGCTACACTGAGAGAGTGAAGAAAAACAAGACAAAATAATCGGCAATAAAAATATAGGCGAAAACAACCACGATTAATTTTAAAAGAATAAAATGTCAGGGACATTTGTAACTGGAATTGAATGTTATAGTTTTATTGCTTTCTTGGGTTTTTCAAATTGTATCTTGATTCTTTGTCGTACGGTGCGAAGCTGAAGCAGAATAGGTATATATAGAGAATTCATTTTTTCACATGGTATCGTTTTGGGCAAGACTTTTGTTATTAACACATTAAGCTAACTACGAGAAAATGTTTATAATTCAGTTCGGAAAACACAACTAGAAAATCACAGTAACGAAACTTACGTTTTTCTGTTTCTCTCAGAATTGTACGTATAGTTCGAAACTCAACGAAATTGAAAATTTCGTAAAGCAAAGTTTTAGTTCTAGGAGTAAATGATTCAAAAAAGGAAACAATAAATAATTTCATGTTATAAAAAGTACAGTTATATAGCGCACAGTTTATAGGAATGAAATCGAGAGAAAATATGATCCAAATTGATTCTTTCTAATTTTCTCGGAAAATATAAGAAAAAATAGAATATTGATATTTTCTCAGAAAACGTAATTAGTTTTTGAAAGAAAAAAAATTCTTAAAAACAAACAGAAAGATCACAGTCAATTATATTTAGCAATGACTAATGCTATCGGCTCGCGTTCGGAAACCGAAGGCATGCTACTCGAAAACAAAATTGAGCTTTGACGTTTAGTGCTGTTAAAGAATGTGATGATGGATTGAGGGCAAAAGGACAGCGAAGTGATTGAAAAACAACAAAAATTCATGTTTTTATGAAGTAAATGATAGACTGAGACTGGCTTAGGAAATACTACGGCTAAAACCGGTTGTTCAAAAATAGTTATTGCAAAGTTATGTAATATATTTAGCGGAAAAACGAATGAAAAACAATGTTAGTTACCTTTCCACTTTTTCTTCGCCATATCATGTCTTGTTAATGTGGATTGTGTCAGCCGCGATGTACGACTCTCGACTCAAGCTTTTTATTCCGAGCTAAGCCGACCGTGTCAAATATCGCCGTCTTAACCTCGGCGAGACCTCGCTGTGAACGAGCCCCTTACGGCTCTTGAGCGAAACATTCCGAACATAACTGTCGGGCGCACCCATGTCTAGTATTACCACAAATACAAAAGAATCAGACGGCCATGACGTCAATTCACTCAACCGAAACAGATCGGAGCATTCCGAAAATACTCGACGCCACACACGAATAATCTCCGATTGTTTTTCCGACGGCTGGGGTTAGAAGATTCCACAGCAGTTATTTTGAGGGGCTGTTTTGTTTGTCACCACAAAGCCGGTAGTTCGCTAAGAACGTTCCTAGAAATTCAAACAAAACCTGGAAATTTCTGACCTACATTGATGCAGTAACTTTAGCTGTCGTAAATCAAAAGGAAAAAAGTAATGTATGTAAGCTGTTCTTATTGAGAAACAAGGCTTTGTTCTAACCGAATTAACCCATCCATTTTCAAACGTTTTAGCGCCAGAAAATACTCACTAATCTGTTTTACAGATAATCTATTTTGCCTAGTCGAAAGAGATGAATGTAACAACTTACAAAACACCCACGAGAAATGTTTTCCTTTTGGGTTTCCTATTCATAATGTGCTAAAAGTCAACGTTCATATCCTAGGTTTCAAGCTCGTTTCCAAAGCTCTACGGTAAATAAGTTCCAAAAGTTCCAAAGTTCCAATGAAATTCCTTTCTTGTTGAGCCTTTGGATATGAGGATCATTGGAAAACTCTCTCTAGAAAGAATTGAAAAGTGTTTCAGTTAAAAGGATTTATCTCTAGGACACATCCTGATAATCCGGCACTTATCCTGAAGGCGGTTTTGATTAAGCTAATTTAAGAGATTGATAACAGGTTTTATAAAGTAATCTAATCAGTCATATTTCACGGATATCTTAACTTTGAACTTATGATTGAAAACACACGAAAACGATAGATACTTTATCTCATTCTTCACAGGGTGAATCTTCGACCACCCGCCAACATTTTAGTTTTTATGAAGAAGTAAATAAAACCTTCATTTTCATCGACTGAATTTCTCGAATAATTCTTCAAACTTTTGACACTAATTCTTTGGAATTTTCGAATTATTTCAATATCTCATAAGCCTGTAGTTTTTCGAGCAAAACAAACATTTACTGACGACGATTATAACTCAAAATAAACATTTGACATGCCTGATTTTGAATCGTTTTACAAAAATAGACCTCAAATCATCTACGACATCACTTACGACAGGAAATATTGGATTTTACGGCTACGCCGTAGACATTCTTCCGCTAATGCTACCGTCGGAACTTCTTTGCAGTTTTGTGGTTTATGTATACCGATTGACGAAGTCATTCTGCGTGCTTCCTTGGCCGTAGAATCGAGAGATATTTACGGGTCAATGACAGAGGAAACTTATAATATGAGGAAAAGTGACAATACTGAACACTTGTAAAATATTTTCATGATGAGCATCAAGTTTTGCTTTCGACAGCATAAACTTTCCAAAAAAGGGATCTAACTTCGTGTTGGTCAATACAAAAGGCTTTTTTCAGTTACTTTCCTTGCTTTCTACTCCATATTTCGGCTTTGAACGAGAGACTATCTCCTTTTCGCTTTCCTGTACTTCCAGTTCAAGTTAGATATTACTATTTTTACAAAACTATACCACTATTTTCCTTTATAAGGGAGTTGAAAAGTAGAGTAGAGACGGTCAGACGTCTTTCTGTTTCTTTTTCACTTTTTTTCGATGACTTTCTTTTCTTCTTATTTCGTCTTGGTAAAACTCTCTTGTACAATAAACTATTTTTGTACACTTTTTATAATCAGTTAGGTTTAGTTTCGATTGAAGTGGTTTCCAATCGGATTATCCGTCAAGAAAGGCTTTTAAAACTTGTCGTTGTGGTTAACCAAAAAGACAAAGACTTTGGGTTGTAAAATCTTGAGAAAAGCCTTCTATACTGAGATGAAATTATGTTTACGTCCAAAAATATTTCTAAAAATTCCATAAATTCTTTCACAGTACTTAAGTAATTTTGTAAACTATCGAAAACACCAAAATTGATACAATGTTTTAATCTAAATATCAAAGTGTAATGACTTAGGGACGCTGTTTACAATGTATTTTTAGTAACAGAGCATCTACACCCATGTTTTAGCCACTTCAACTCATTAGATCTCCAGCGACCTTTATTTGACCCCTGTAGTGAAAGCGGATATTTCCATCGAGTGCTCGACAGCTTTCGGCGACGCCTCCGATTATAAACGAGACATTTCGGCGGTCACTTGAGCATCTGTCGGCCATCAATCGGCCAGAACGACAGATGTCGCCACACCTTCGTTAACCTCTCGTTCACACGAGTGGTTCCGATCACGCTAAGATCGGTTTACGGGCTTGAAATCGGAATTTGATGATAACAAATAATGATCATGGGCTGTCCTCCGTAGTTGATAGACATTTTTCTAATATTTCCGTCTAAGAAATTACTTTTTGAACATGTGCTTTGTCAGCAGATTAATAAATTACTTTTGTTACAATGTAATGGATAGGAAAAGGAAAAAGACTCTCACATGAAGTCGGCAAAAATGTTATGCAAGACGTTGGTAAACCACATTTTTTTTCATTTGAATAAAGCTTATTATATTTTCCTCGGTTTAATAAGCCCAGATATTGTTTGCCTAGAAACTTTGTTTTTATCGTATGCAAATAACATGTGCTCAGTCTTGGCATGTGACCTTTTACGAAGATTAAAATAGATAAGTTAACGAGGTGAAACGAATTTCTCCCGATTTGGTCATATTGTTCGGTGTACTCAAATCTGTGCCAAAACTGAAAATCTGCTAGAAAATTTTATATTCTTGCCTCAGAAAAACAAATACTATTAAGCCAATCTTATTAAACAACATCTCATGATAAAATGGAATATATGTTAATTGATTAGTGGTTAAATAAGTTTAATGATGACAAACCCGAAGGCTTACGGAATGCAGCCGAATCTTCTAGTCCGGAAATGAGGTATCACTCGACCTGCTCTCGGGTTTCAATCGGCTTTGTTTCTCTCGAGTGTATCATTTCTGCACAATAACAACTTCGATCTCTGTCATTAACTGACATTGATTTAGGTCTAATTGAAATATCAACAGAAATTAACCAATTAGAGAGCAGTCAGATGACCTAAAAGGTCATTGACGTCATCTCATCAAGCAAGAAGGCATGTGATTGGTTATTTAGGTCCCAAGAGAGCGAGTTTATTTGTCCCAAAAGGACAATAAGATTTTATCAAATACACGCCTAAATTGTCCTTATAAGGGCAATAAGAGCTTTACAACATTTCGGACGAGTGCATATAAACCGTAGCAAAGTTGGCACCAAACAGTAGATCGCTAAAACTAACACTTTCTGGATTCAAATAATCGAACTCACGACATTTCGCGAGGTTGTTTTGTTCACTGTTATTTAAAAACACACTGTTGAACAATCGGTAGGGAGTTTACAGTCGAAATGGCGCTAGCCGTACCGGTAATACAGAATGCGAGAGCCGTCCTTGAAGACACATCAGCCAGTCAAGATTGTCAACTAATTTCTTCTACTGTTCAGACGATGACTCGACCTGAAAATAAATCAGTGATGAATGTACCGAATGGCACTGAAGAATGGCAACAGGTAGATGTTTGATTACTTATCATACTCCTACTCCTAAATTTTACACTTCAAGCATTCCTATACACTGCTCGACTATCACCCGACTACCTGAGGGCGCGAAATCGACACACTGTATATATTTCCTTACTCGAACTCTCAATTTTAGTTGAGAATGTATTTTTGTAGACATTATTTTCGACAATAGCAATATTTTTTCCTTGTATTTAGAAATAATTGTAACAAAATTCAGTGGTTTTGGTTATAGTTTACTATTTTGAAAGTATCTCTTGAGGGTGAAAAAAAAGTTCGTTTGAAATATACGCAGTGACCTTCGGTGAAAATCACAACATTTCGCTTGTTTTGCGCATTATTTCCCGAGGAAATTATTATTTCTTTCTGTAATAATAGCAAAGTTTATTTACTAAAAACCAAACAGTTGTGGAAATAAACTAAGTGATTGAATTTCTTTATTCTTCAATTGATCACAATCGAGCAGTTCATTAATGTTGGATGTCGGCTGCTCTTTTCGTAACCACAAATTCAAAATATATCAATTCTGTCTTACTGTTGGAAGCATTAACTAACCAAGCGTTGTTCTAATTTATTTTTACAGACAAGATGGGAGATGGATAAGTATCTATGTTGTGCTCAATCACCAGTTGTTCCGTCCATCGCCAACTTAAGGAAAAGAAAATTTCGTCGGGAAAGCGCGAACGTTGTGAACGAGTTCTTCACGTTCGATGACGAATTAGATGATAAAGATGGCGTTCTGTACGACAAAGTATTTGTTTCTTCTTACGATGGAAGTTATCCAGTTTCTACTTCATCGTTAGTGCAACAGACTATACATCAGAACACTGTGTTAAATATAAATTCGAGTCTTTCTCGACAAATCAAAGTCATTCCACCACCGAGTGACTACACTGTTATTTTTCCTCCAACGCCACCGAATTCTAACCCTGGATCTCCAGAACAAGCACAGATTATTTTAAGCCACCCTCTTGGACCTCCACCTCCTTACCAACCTCCACAGACAGTCCTCGTGAATAGTGGAAACCGACGCAATTCTCCCGATTTGCAACGACGAAGAATACATCACTGCGATCATCCAGGCTGCAAGAAGGTGTACACGAAGAGCTCGCATCTCAAAGCCCACATGAGGACACATACTGGAGAAAAACCTTATAAATGCTCGTGGGAAGGTTGTGAATGGAGGTTTGCGAGGTCTGATGAACTTACGAGGCATTATAGAAAGCATACCGGAGATAAACCATTCAAATGTCAACACTGTGACAGAGCTTTTGCAAGGTCTGATCACTTGGCACTTCACATGAAAAGACATCAGCCTCAACACACGCATTAAAAACCAAGATATTTACTGTCAATGTTGATTTATTAGACCAACATTTCGCGGTCTTTTTGCCTCGAACAGTTTTAGAAACAACTGAACAGGAGAATAAAGACTTGCCAAGAGTTAAAGTTGAACCAACCGATGCGTTAGGACATTAAGTTACTGTTAACTGATGCAACAACACCACAGAACTTGAAAGCTGACCAACTTCAGTAGTTCATCTAAGAGACATCGAATATTATTTATTGCATTTTAACACAATTTTAGTGGTTGTGTTGTTATGTTAAAAGCGAAATAGCTGGAAAACAATGTATATAATCTTGTAAAGAGAACTTGAAGTTTTACATGGGGAAAAAATCGAGATAAAACGAAAACCAGAGAAATATGTATTTTATGTAATTGAAAGTTAGATATATATATTAAATTGATATTTATATAAGGTTGTATTTTATTTGCAAAGAAATGCGATAATAAATGAAAGACTTTGAAAAATTTGATAAACAAAGTGATGTGTGATTATTTTTTTACTGCAAACGTGAAATGTTATCTTGCACAATTCTAGGAAACATCTGGTTGTATTCGTAAGATAAGACTGAGTTTAGTTCCAAATACATAAAAAATCGTGTATAGATAACTTTAATCTAAATTGTTTGTCCACGTACCGATTCATCAAATACTAAATTAGTATAAGGTTACATTTCAAAGTGCAAAGACCGGTTAGTTAAAAGTTCAGTGGACTTAATAGTGTATCACGAACAGCAACTATATCCACAACATCTTTCCACTTGAAAGATCTCAGCCAGCGTTGTTCAGGTGGTGCAAGCAAGCTTGACCCGATGCAAAACTGAACTCAAATCCAAAGACCAATTCGATCGTATCACCAATCACCATCAAATAGCATCGACAAAATCTATCAGAAACCTCTACTGTGTTCCGTTACTATTTTTGGTAAAAAAATTATCATGCGCAATGCAGTGCAAAGTTTGGTTTTCAAAAACAGCAGAGGTTTCCCAAATCCGCCAGGTTTACTGCTGGTTGTCCAAATGGCTAAAAACAACTCAAATCAGTTAGTTTAATATTTTCCATTTCTTGGAAGATGTCTTTTGTTTTCGGATTAAAAGTTAAGAACCGAGGCTTATTTGTTATTCTTTGAATAGCTTTCCTTTTTTGTGCTGTTTCAGTGACTGATCCACCAGGCAAATAAAGCCTTAATTGTCTGGTTTTCCGGTGATTTTAGGACCTCTATCTAGCAAGGACATCCGTGTCAACTGTACTTTAAAATTTTGCTTAACCCTCAAATTATAAGTTAATGTGGCATACAATTACGACTGACAGAATTTTATAATTGTCTCATTCTAATTAAAACCAAAAATATAAGAAGCAATACAATGAAATCACTTTTTTCACGGCATACTTTGAGAATCTGTAGGTATTATTACCTTACTATACGTGACATTTTCTTATTTTACAGTAGTAATCGATATTATCCTTTCAATATGTCAATAGCAGTGAATAATTATTACAATGTTCAAGTGAATTATATGTCTGAAAACACAAATTATCTGTGATTTTAATTTTGAAACTTCACTTTAAAATTTGCGCTTTCTGTTTTCTAATTTTTTTGCACTTTGAAAGTTGGAAACTTCGGCAGATTTGGTTGATTTTAGGAGAACAAAATCGTCTTATTTTTCTGTCGGAATTTCACGAAAATGTTAAAATAATTTCATTTAAGTAACCCACCACAGACTACTCACACTTTAATGAACACTTAATGACTTATTATGCAAATACTTATCTTTGCAAACCCGTTGTTTACACACCGTTTATTGATAACTTTCAGTAATGTATCTTGTTTACCTCTGTTTTCTAACTCTAGTTCCTCTGGAACGCGTTCTTAACTTAAACCACTTCCGTTAAAATACCTCTAGATAACAAAGCTTCAGCAGTTTTCATGAGAAGAACAGACGACAGGCCATTATCGTCAGATAACTCACTTTCATGTTAAATAAAACCGTATGAATTAATCTTAGTGATTGATATAACAATGAAGACTGACTCAAAGGCATTATTTCATAATAATAACAATTAAAAATTGTTCTGTTTATAGTTTGGAAAAATTGGCGTGTAGTTTGGGTTCTGTAAGCTCATAGAAGTCGAATTCAGTTAAACGACTTAGACGAAAGACGAAAATTTTCATCAGAATGTTTCTTATTGATAAATAACTATCTATTCCCCTTTACTATGTTATTGTTAAATATATTTACATTTGACTTATTTTGTTTTGGTTTTTGTTTTCTGAAAACCACGCTTTTAGAAAATGAAATTGAACACTTGAACAAGCGCTGAGGACATAGCAAGCTGACGCGCTGAGACAAGAAAAGTTACACACAAGACAAAACGGATGCTGTCAACAGCGAGCAAAGCCATTTACTGACACTTTGATTGACGTAATACAGACAGTTGATGATATTGTGCTCCAAAACACACTTTGTCTGCCATTCACAAAACATCCCACGACTTGCTTTTACTTCCATACTGAAAAATAGCTGCCAAAAAATAATGATTTCAACTAAAAAAAGTATTTTGTCTTCAAAAAATGAAAGAAAGTAATTCGAAAATGATTGAACTGCACTAAACTATGAAAACAAAAATCGTAGAATTTCTGGATTTAAAAGAGATAATTTCGTTTGGATTTCGGCTTTTTTCAGAGGGTTCAACGAGAATATATTTGATTAAATACAACAGTATTGAATCAATGACTTGCCGGCATAAATTTGAATACATCGGAAATTCAAGAGACTGTGAGAATTTTGTGGGAACTAAAACTTACGGAAAAAGTTTTCTTGTATCCGGCGGAATCTTAATTTTACGATTCCTTCACGAACAAAACCCGACAAATTAAACTCACTGGAGCAGCTCAGAGCAGACCGAAAATCAGTGGTCATATTTACTTCAGTGTAAATTCCTTTTTCGAACGAGATTTATGTATCGTTTCTTATTTTGCTTTTTCTATTTGCCGGAATCTGCCGGATTACGAATGCCGACCGGCCATAGTATGTGACGATCGACGACCTTACGAGAGCAGAATTCAAAGGAATCGTCATCATTTCCGGTATTACCTGAGTCACATTTATAACACCCAGGGGGGACTCCCATATATTAGATGGTAGGGATGCTCATTCTACGGCTTTTAGGAGTGATAATCCGAGATCTGGTATCAAAATTTCCGACGAGCATTTCTACCCTAATCTAGAAGGGATCCCCCCCACCAACCCCATAAACCTTTGATAACAAGGCAAAATAAAATTCAAAAACTATATTTTTTGCTAAGATAATTTCTTATTTAAGAATTTTTGATTTTCATAGTCAAGGATCCTCGGTAACGCGCAAACCTGTTGCACACTGGTTACCCAGAGTTAATAGTTCCCCTCACCGAATGCACCATGTCAGATTGCGCAACCATGTCTAATTCACAATGCCCTTTTCAGTAAACATGAAGTATTTATATCGCTATATTTTTTAAAAGCGTATCGGAGACGATTCATACCACGTCACTTTCCTTTCGTCGTTACCAGTGTTACAAATCTACTCTTCCACTACCTCCACGACTGTTTTCTCGGAATCACATCGGATTCCATCGGATATTTACTGGTCGTCGTTTGTCTTACGTAAGCGATCGGTGCGAACTCGTCATTTCCGGTTTAGGTATTGTCCTTGTGAAACAGGAATAAAGAATGTTAATCGGACGTGACACGACGATTAATATGTTTACAGGTGAGCGAGCTTTTCATGGTGTTTTTAGCCACGTTGAAACATGAAATTGAAAGAAACCACGTGCACAGTACGGGGAAATGACGGAACAAATGTTCTTGTGGCTTTCTTTTAAAAAATAAAATTCATTGTTAATTCAATGCAAGGGAATCAAGAGTTTTTCTTTAAATAAAACAAAAGGTTCTGGTACTAATGATCAAAAGTTTCCCAAACTTTTGATCATTAGTACCAGAACCTTTTGTTTAAGAATAAGTGGCGCATGAATAAGTGGCGCATGTACAGGCAACCGGTATTCCTGTGGTACAACACAGGAAGCCCACAACAGGAACAATAAATTC
>OCZR010079007.1:0-12461 GCA_900234385.1 Anemonia viridis
ACTTACTCAGTTGAGTTAGCCTAGAGGTTGTCTCTGGTGGTATCGATAAAAATTGAATAATAGTTATCGTTGAGAAATGTTTTTGTGTTATTTTGTTTGGCCTTATAGCCGTCTAGTCTGGGATGGAAGTTCCACGTGAGTCCAAGTAGTAGTTATAACTAGTAACCAGCACCTGTCATTGATGTCTTACTTTCACTAGGTATCTTAAGTAAACACAGGTTGAAATATCTGTTTACACTCAGTAGAAACATGACAAACAACCCCTGTAGGGACATACATGCACGGTAGAACGATCAAGACAAAAATATTCATCTTCTTTTTACAAGTAAGAAATATCAATTACTCGGTTTTTACTCAACTCTGTAAGAACAGATGTTTGTTATTCATATGTGCGGTGTCATTTACAGCCATGAATTGTTGGTCTGCGACACGCCACTGCGGGGAAGCTAGACTGTGCCTTGACCAGAACGTCATAACTTCTTTTTTTTTTAAATACCATTAAAATTTCTTAAAGAAACTTTAGATTAAACTGTCGAAAAAATTATGAAATACCCTCAAGTCTTTAGCTTAGATTAAACTTTATTCCTTCTTCACCAGAAACAAATGAATATATTGCTTTCTTCAGTTCCCCAAACAAAACAAATCTGAATTTCAAATGTTTTTAGACAATACTTTTTTAATTGAAATTGAAATTCACCCAGGTAAATCAGTTGGTCATGATTAATGAATATTTAGAAATTCATGATTCTTATTGTGTTCGGGGAAAAAATTATTTCCAAAATTGCGATTGAGGTTGTTGAAAAGATTGTTTCAGAGGACATTGCGGTCCCCTGGTGCGCGGCTTTTTTTTTTCATCTCAGACTTAGAGTCTCTCAGAGTACCAATCACAAAAACAAAAGTCTTCCTAATTTAATTCCTCGAGTTGTGCCGCAACTTTTAGACAAGTTTCAGTCCTTTTCAGTTGCTCCTTCAAAACTGTCAAAACCAATGTCCTCATGATTAGAACCAAAGTTTCACTCATTGACGAGCGACGGAAATGGGAAAGCGTAAAATGTCATTCATTGGCAGCCTGCCTTGTTTACTATAAGTTTGTTTTATTACCCACCACGTTTACACCGCCCTCATTTACATACGTAGGATATTTATTACTAAGAGCACGTACTAAAACCATTTGTAGGCCTAAACCACTGATTCTGACATTGAAAAAGATCAAAAATAATCCTTCAAAATAGAGAATGCCAAAAATGACAGTTGTCCACTCTACACTAGTACCTCGTTGTCAATTCAGTATTGATAGCAAGAATTTTAAATCGAAAATTATAATGTTTTAATACCGCTAAAAATTTAAAGCATACCTTTTAAATATGACTTCCTTTAATTATGGCGGGGAAAATATTCATCTTTTTACACCAATAGATCGTATCATTCCACAATATAAATAACAAAAAACACCAATATATGACAATTGTTTCGCTATAAAGATTTTATTTCTGTTCAATAAATATATATTCATATGATTATTCGTTTGGTGACATTTGATATAGTTTCGTTCTTTTTTAAGACTTTTTTTTTACATGTTATTAACATAACCAATATACCTTAATGGCTAACCCACTAACCGCAAGGGAACAGGTAGCGGACAAAAACCCAACCTTTTTGCCCAAATTTTATGATTACCTTGAAACTAAAAGTATATAAAGACTTGCACTAAACCGAGTGTGTTGTTTGATTTCTAGTTGCATTCAGTAAAGAATTAGAAAATCATTGGATATATTTCGTAAAAATGTTACGCTTGTTTGTCTTCATTCAAATTTTGAATGCTAAATATTATTTAGATTCATAGAATGTCTTAGTCGAAATTGCTTTACTCACTATTTTTTTATTTTCTTGGAGTATAATCTGTGCGAGGAGTCCGTTTAATGAATCTTGCGTCCAGATGATGTGAGCTTGATTTTCACGCATTGACAGTAGGAAAAGATGTCATTATTGTCAATCTTCTGGATCAGAATCAATGATTGGTGAAAAATAAGTCCCAATATTTGCTGAAGTGTTCCTATCCTCAAGTTGCTTTGTCCTAGACTGGAGAACTTTATGAAAATCCAGTCTTGGTCTTGGACGTTTTGCATTTCTGCTCAAAGAAGTATCTATTTCCTCTAGGAAGCGTTTCCGGGACTGTTTCTTTCTTTCGCACATTTCCAATTCGCTAGGATCCTTTTCGCGGTGTTTAACTGAAGTGTTGTCTTGAGTAAATTGTATGTTCTCCTGTTCCGCCATTAAGTCACATAGTTCCTCATCAGATGATTCTTCCTCGATTCCCTTACAACCCTCTGAGATACTCGCATATGCATAACTAGACTTCTCATTAAGCTGTTTATCCGATTGAACAACGTTCGTAGTATCCCCTTCGTTTAAACTACGAAAAGGAGGCTTGGACCTCGGTCTTTTGTAGTCTCGTTTCTCGACAAGTTGTTTGTCGATGCTTCCATGAGTTCCTTTAGCAAAAGTCGTAGGAAAACTTCGACTCCGTTTTGGATTATTCGCTAGCTTACCAGCTACGGTGTCTAAGTCGAACGGCTCGGACCATGAGAAGCAAAATGTAGGTTTCCCAGCGAACGAATCTTCTAGTCCATGTAAACTAAATCTTAGTGCTAAATTATCTATATACTGAAGGCCGCTTGCTAAAGCCATTGTTGAACTTTACCAGTGAGAGTTAAAAGTCCAGTTGTGGAGAATTTTCATTCAACACTTCTTATGAATGAGTAGTCATCCAGTCTGTTAGGTCTTGGGTCTGCGGTAGGAGTAAGTCGTACAAAGTTTGAATGTCATCTGGCCACCTGAAAACGGGGTAACACAATCATTAATTCTCGATTCTGATTGGCTTATCGCTTTCAATCGTACCCGCTGGACTTCTTTTAATGACAATATAACAACAGGCAAGAGTAGAGGATCATCATTCATAAGATATTGAAATCCTCTTAAAATAAAGCATGACAAAACCACAAACTTAAGATATATTCTCACAAACATGCGGACAATACGTTTAAGTTTTCTTAAAAAGGAAGGAAAATGAAAAAGTTCAAATGTAAACAGCTTAAGGCTACGGACTTTGTATTGTTACTTTGCAAATTTGTGTTTTCTTTTTTGTCTTCTCTGAGGTTAAGAAAAGAAAATCTGCATGTTTAAGAAAGACAATTTAATAAGTATAATTGTGAACGCTTGTCATGTCGAACAGAGCATCGGAAAAGACTATCACTGATGCTTAGAAAACCTTTTTGTGTGTACGTAGTTTGAATCGGGCTTGGTTTAAGATGTTGAAATACTAAGCCGACCCTTCAAAAGATGTCACCTTGAGAGCGGCTCGATAAATTACAGTTTCTTAATGAACCCAAGAGTATAACAGTTAAAATTTAAACTTCGAAAATTGAACCGTTGGCAAACTTTTTCTTCTTGTTTGGTTATACTTTACAACACACGTCGTAAACTATAGTGAAGTTCTTGAGCGTGTTTTTTTTTTTTTTGACTAAAATAGTTGGTCTTTTCAAGAAGGAAATTTCATTTATAGTAAACAATTAGCGGTGTAAATTATTGTTTGGTTCTTTGTTATAAGGATGTATTATGATTCACGGGAATTATACCAACACGTGGAAATTATTTCATCTTTTTAACCTATCCTAAGAATATCGACGCAAATACCTCGACTTATGATATTAAAGCATATTTTGAATAAATTCTTTGACATGATAAATTTTTGTTATTACAAATTCAAAGTTACTTCCATTGTTAGAATTTCTGTCGGCTGTTAAAGTAATAAGTTTCTGCAAAGGATTTTGTATGTTTTAATAATAATTATAATGATATATTATTATATGATCAAAATTAGTTTTCTGAACTCTTCATGGTGTACCAACTTGCCACATGAAATAGAATTCTTTAGAATATAATACTACTATTATCATGATAATCTGTGTTTACAGCTGTCTGATTTTACATGTTCTTCTGGCGATAAAGCAAGCCTGACAAAAATATCACATTTTGGAAGAAAACAAGGGGGAGTGATTTTTTTTCGAGTTGCCTACTTCTCGGCTTGCAGAAAAAATGTCAATGATAATATCCCATAATTTTTCATGCATGTTTTTTGACATAATTGTATGTAGACCTATATACCTGTGAAAGAGACAATGGATTTGAATGTACATATATTATCGGTGCGTGTGTATGTATATACCTATCTATATATATTTTTATCTATAAGAATTTGCATCATTTTTTTTTGGCTACGAAAAAAGGTTTTAAAAAATGCCTATCTTTCTCATACTACTACTATATTACACATTCATTCATATTCATTCATTATGATAGTACATCTTTTTTAAGATTAATGGAATCGGTTTGACCGGGATTAATAAGCTTAAACTGTTTCAAGAATGTTGATAGTAAAGAAATCAGTTTTTTTAGGGAGCCAATGCTGTCGTACTCCAAGATAGTTTAGGATCATATAACGGACCGCCCTAGCATCATTTTGATAATGTACCACGTGCCTTGTGTTTGTCAGGAGCAGATAGATATATCCATCACATTAAATTGCCTTCAAAAATAGGACACCAGAATGAATGGACCAATTTCAATGTTTTCTTTGATGTCAATAGTTATTTCTTGTGTGAGTTAGTTGGTTATTTTAAAAACATCTAGGCACTACGCACCTTCTTCAAACCCCACTTAAAAACACCTGAGACTGTTGCTCGATGAATGCCAAATTAACATGGATAGACTTCGGAGTCTCACCGAGATCGATGATCCAATACTAAATTGAATACAATTTAAAAAGACACTGGTATAGTACCACGAGAAAGTCAACGTGCTAAGCTCAGAATTAGCTGAAATCGTGATAAGAGATTTAGTAATTTTGGCCAATGATACCTGAGGGAACACTTCCATTTAAACCACACACGTGGGAAGACCTTAGTCTTTGTCTTTATTCATAGAATAAGTTAAGCACGATGAAATTTCTCACTGATACTGTCCACTATGACTTAAAAGCTAAAAACGAAAGTCTTATTTAGTAAAAGAATGAACTTTTCCGAAGATAGGAAGGCTGATGATGACGATAACATTGAAAGATTTGTTTCGAAAATATAAGACTTTGATTGCCCACGCTTTCGATTTATTCATTTTGTAATCCTGGTACACAATGTGAACATGAGGTCGCTGATGTAAACTTAAATGGGCCAAAAATATTTTAATCTTCCAAATTTATAGTTGTATATTAAATATTTCTTTTCCAACTTCATCGTATGGACTATAATATTCATATACATAAATCGTATTCATTTGCAAGTATGGAATAGAAATTATGGGATGCACATGATATGCGAACCGAAGATACCATACGATTATAAATCTACAAAAAAGGAGTTTCGCTTGGAAATAGATCTGCGGCAGTACCACGTTTTCTAACTAAGAACTAAGAAAAGACAAACTTCCTGTGTTTTATTTGCGCCAATTTGCTTGTGCGTATAGAATCAAAATATGGTTGTTTTTCACTCGTGTGGTGGACCTATTTTTGCCACCGGCATTCTAAACTCGTTCTAGTAATAATCCCATTACCATTTTCTGACTAGTTTTAGAGTATTACACACCTACTAAATCGACTCTACAACACACAAAATCGTCATTAAAAACTAGACACTTCAGATTCATAGGTTTACCTTAAATTCCGTATTTCCAATGCGAGAACTCACCTATGATGTTATATATAGAAGTGTGAATTTAAAACACTTGTGTGTGACCTTGGTTGAACTCAGTACTCTGTACTTAACCAAAATAAATAAAACCAAATAACACCTGAAAGGGTGAGGGTACCCGTAGACCGGCACCTACAGTCTCCCACTTAAACATCAATAATGGCCACCAGCATATTTGTCATTACTTGAAATATTAGAGGGATTTCAATCTCGAATAGATGTCAAATCTTTTGCCATATAATCGGTATCTTGCACGTAATGTACCTAAAGAAAACTACATAACTAAGTTAATATTCTTTAGAACCAATTGTCAACTCATTTAAGTGACTTGAAACGAAAGCGTGAGTAAAAAGGAGGTTGGAATCAACCACACGTGCGTTGAAATAATTTACATTTGCGTTCGTATAACAATGACTTAAGTTTGATTTCAAATTACTTGTTTACTAGGCCAATAAAATTTTAGTCGAGTCAATTAATTGCAACCTTAAAGTGTCAAAATTTAATCTTCTAAAATGAGTGTTGTGTTCGTGGGATGAGAAAAGTTCTCATTAAACTGAATTTCTTTATTAACGCCAAATAATTTCGCCTCAGGCAATACGCTATTTTAACTTTAGGAATTGTTATCTTTTTTAATCAAGACAGGGTAGATAAAGTATTAGTCGCTGCTCAAGTCATATATTGGACTATGTTTTTTCTACAAGAAATATGGCCATATTTTTTTGTATCTTGTATCAATCTATCTGCGCTAAATGTTCAAGGAACAAAGAAAACCCACAAAGCAAGCAGAAGACACGCAAGCAGGTCGGTCTAACCGCAGTCAACGAATTATAACTAGAATAGAGTAATAATTGGACACTTAAAAGTGTCTTTGTCAACAAGCAATGTTTCATTAGCTTCCCTCTAACAGAATGTTTAGGTCTACCATAATAACCACAGCTTGCATTTTATTGGGTAAATATACGTACTACAATAGTAGTATTAGTGAATAACAGCGGCAGTAGCAGTAGTAGTAGTAGTAGCAGTACAAGTAGCAATACTGCGGCATTCATATATAGTAGTACCAGCAGTAGCAATAGCAGTAGCAGAGTGACAGCCGAGCCTGAGCAGCAGCAGTAGGTAGTAATAGTAGCAGTTGTATAAGCCCTTTTGCGGTTTAAGAATCGTCTTCAGTGCGCATGCGATTTTATCCCGAATTTCACAACTTCTTTTGTTCCTAATTAAACAAAAGAAGTAGTGAAATTCGGGATAAAATCGATTGCGCACTGAAGACGATTCTTAAACCGTAAAAGGGCTTATAGTAGCAGCAGTAGAAGTAGTGGTAGCGGTGGTGGAGGGTGGTGGGGGTGGAGGGTGGTGGGTGGTGGAGGGGAGTGGTACTGGTGGTGATAGTGATAGTGATAGTGCAGGTGGTGATAGTGGTAGTGGTACTAGTTGATGTTATTGTTGGTGAAAATGAAATGAAGATGGTGATCATAGTCTATATTACTAGTAGCAACAGCAGTGTCTTCTGGGACTGTTATCTCAGCCGAATAAGCTTGAACAAAAGACTTCACGGTTTGTAGGTCTTTTGTTTGGCCTTATTTGGCTGAGATAACAGTCCCAGAATTCACTGCTGTTGCTACTAGTAATATAGACTATGTTGGTGTGGTCTTAGAATTTGAATTCCTAATAGCAGAGCAGCTAGAGATAAACAAGTTTGTTAAACTATGACCGAGATATAGTTTGTGATAATGGAGGGTCGGATCTATCCAGATTACAGCTAGCATTTTTGTCGAGTATCTAAGTTTCGACACAGAAAGCCATGCGTAAACCGAGAGTATTTCATATTTCAGCTATTTCAAAAAAACGTCAATACTGAAGACCGAAGTGCATTTTGGGTCATGTAATATTGTCTAAAGTAAAATAAATAATAATAATAATAATTAGTTTTATTTTTAGTGCCTTCCATTCGAAAAAACTTACTAGCTACATATAGCTATAGAGAGCAATTCGCTGGATATTTAACTTTTTCTCGAATAATTGAGACCCCGTTGCCCTTTTGGTCTTGGGATGCATTATTCAGTATGTTGTATTCAGTAGTTAATATTTTTACGAAATAGGTTTATATATTTAGTAAACTAGATATAATTAAAGTATCATAAAGTATATGTAGTGTATCCACCACACGTCGAACTTCTCATGAACCAAACGAATTCAAACACTAGCTAATGCCAGGTTCGACTCGTGAATAGTTCGACGTTTGGGCCAGATCTCAGCATGTGTTCAGAAACCTCGGCTATCTTTAACATTCTGTTTTTTAGGATCGGAAGATATAAGTAATAGTATTAATCCTTCAAATATCTCAAGATTACTCTAAGAAGAAGCCTTGTTTAGAAATTGTTCATAAAAGCAATATATTCTAAAATTCTACAAGATCAGGAATTGTTTGATCATATAGGAATTTCTTGCTCGCCTTTGTAGATGCGTTCTTAATTCTTCTTCATGCTGGTGGCAAATCGTCACGTGATGTTGCATGTTACTACGTATGGTTCATTCATGTCTACTTTTAGGTCCGTAAGTCATTCTGAGCATGTATAATAACCAATTATTGCTTCTCAAACCTGTAGTCTGAAATCATGTTAACACACAAATTTTTTTGCGGAATAAAGAAATAAAGTTCATTTTTTTATACAGCATGCAAACTGCAAATTTATGTAAAACTGATCCACATGTTACACGAAGAAAGTGTCAGACAATGAAATGTTAGCGTGTTATCATTGGCATAAATACTGAGTGAGACACATTCAAGTCGAAGTGCAAAATAGAGCATGATTACTGGGCTTCGTGAGGTTTTCAGTAGTTAAAACGGCGAAACATTTTCATGAAAACAGATAAGCATTTTCCTTGTATTGACGAACTATATTTTACGATACAAGCTACTGTAGCTTTGCATGGTAGTAACACCCCTTGTCAAACTCTGATTCTGGCAATGGCGGCTTTGCATTCAAATTTGTTTTGCAACAAAGCAATTATAGAATAACTGATTGACCTTAGCTATCGAGTTTAAATTTTTAGGATATGTAGGATACAATTAAAAAATATGAAAGAAAAAAAACATGGACGAGAAAACTCTTATAGAACATACGTACTAGTGTCATTTAGGAAGCTAGAAAGTAACATCATATTGTATGGTGGCGATTCGCAGTGATATACGGATGAGAGATATTTTTACTTACTTGACGTGGAAATCGTATGTTCATGGTAGGGTTTTTAGTAGACGTTAAGAGCTAGCCGGCACAACCTGCTGTATATCGTGTCTGCTCAACTATGTCACATATGTGATAGAGTTCACTGATCAAGAACAATGCTCACATGAAAAGAGTTCCAGCCGGTCGCGAGTCGTTGTCAGGGTTTAGTTCATTTTTGCTCGCTCAGGTGAATCTGTCAAGCCCACGGCACACGAGGGAGTTAAGAACAAACCGAGACGAAGATGAATGGACAACAGGATGATTCGAGGGATGTAATTTACGCACGTGTGGAGGTCACTTAGGTCAGGCAATGCGCGGTGGTGCCTGTAGTTACCAATAAGCGTGGCCTTTTACCAAGAACATCATATGCCGATTCACTCTTTAAACACGAACACGCTATCGACTTCTACCCTTCAAAAATCTTCAGCGATTTATCAGTTCATTTAATAGTTCTTATCTAGCGACTTATAACACTGTTCTTTTATTTTGGAAGTCGATAACAGCATCATCGAAGAACAGATATCCATGCTTCCATATGGCTTGATGTTTGTATATTTTAGTGATCTCTGCAGGATGACTCTTTTTGTATAATACAATCACAAAAGGTATTTAATTGGAAAGCATGTTTGTTGTTTGCGGGGAAGGAGTTCCTGCGACAACAAACTTACTGATGCTATTTCGAAACTTAACATCAGTTTTTCAGTCACATAAGCTTGTGAAATCAGGATGAGAAAAAAATGTTCCTTGTTTTTACGACGTAATAGCCAGTGGCTACCAAACCTGTGGCCCTCGTTCCATGATCGAATTGGAATTTAGAAGTCGAATTTCGTGGAAATAGGAATTTGAAACGAAACGAAAAATAAGTGAAAAAGAAACAACGTTGAACACTATTATAATTTATAAAAGGTGGCAGAAGGAAAGAGAGAAAAAAAGGTGTTTATTCACTGCCTAATTTTATTCATTCGTGAATGGTACTAAATATGATAAAATCTCTTACCGCCTGATAGATATCAGATAGGTTTTACCTACAGTGAGGCTATGTTTACGAAAGATTCAAGGAAGCCTATAAGGGACTTCACTTTTGGAAAATAGTTGTGGAAATCTGGAAATCAATGAGCCTAATAACGATATTCATTATTCGTCAATGCCTTTGAGCTTTATACTTTCTGACTACAATTTTTTTTATCTTAGAACAGGTCAAAGGAACCAATTTTGTATCAGCAATTTAAAATAGAAATTTGATGACAATAATTGATTATTTCCATCAAATACTTGTATGAATATGGTTATAACAATGTTGCTTTTCATTCTTAGTCTTTTTAGGACAAGGGTCAAACATCTTAGTTCTTAGTTATTTTGCTTCTAAATAGGTTGCGCTAATACTAGAAGGTTACTTAAAAATAGAAAAATATTAAGTATGGAACTGAAACAAACTATGGAGTAATTAAAAAGTATATTCTTAGTAACCATGCAAGAAGGAAACAGCAAAATACCTATCTTGAAAATACGGGTATATGATAAATATTTTTCGTTCTAACATCATAGGAAATGATAAATCTATATCATTTTTATCAAACTATTTCTCTCTATGGCCTGGTTTAGACGTCAAATTTCAGGCGTGCTGAATCTAATGCAGATGAACTCAAACAATAGGTTTTGCTCATTTGCATTAGTAGATTCGGCACGTGAAGTTCGAAGTCTAAACCGGGCCTAAAACTGATATTGGATTTTTTTTTGTTTCTTTCAAATATTTTAATTCGTTCTTCACATCGATGTTTTTTTTGGCAATTGCCTTCAAAAGTACTTAAATAGTTTACTTTTTGACTTGAGCACGTTTCTTTCGCAGTGGATCAAAAATGCTGCCTGCAAAAAGCATTTCTTTTTGTGTTGCCGATATTTGACTGTCTGAAGAATTGTCTGACGAAATCTTCTTGATCTTTGTTCAGAACTCTTGTTTAGTGATCGTCAAGCAAACACTGCAATTGTCTCGAGCGCCACGGGTGATCAGCGACGCCCAACATGTAGCGTAAGACGCATATTTTAAAATTGGTGAGGCTCCCGCAATTTCTGTTGTCACTGGTAGTTTTTTTGGTTATTTCCTTGCCTTTCTTCGGAAGTTACAGAGTATAGTAAATTCCTATTCGATCTGTGAGTAAGCATTATCTTTATGGTATGACTTTGTTCACTGAGCTCAAAGATTGGGTTCATGGTCGCCATGTTAGTCGACAAAACAGAAGAAACCAAGACCAAATCTCTTGTTCAAGTCAACCAACATGACGGCTATGATGTCACATGAACAAGTCCAAAAGACATGACTGCCTTGTTGGATATGAGGAAAGAACTTCATACCAAATTTTTTATCATTCAAGTCAACCAACATGACGGCGGATACACCATATAAAAAAACGCGTTAACAACTTGCTTTCATTGTAAAGAGTATATCGAAATTAGTAATCTTCAAAAAAATCAGTTTAGTAACATGAAAGGATAAAAAGCTACAGCTGTTTGAAATTAGAAAGATTTGTATGGAAACAACAACCAAGGTCCTATCAGCCTCGTTTTCATGTTTATGGCATATTTTAAATGCTAATAACTCTGCAATATTTTACTGTATGACGACAGATTTGTACCAAATTAGTAATGTAGACATGCTCTTTCTTGTAGTCGAAATGTATTTTTGAAATCAATGATCATTCATGGTACTAGTTCCCAGTCTTTTACTCGTTTTCCATATGGTCTATGTGACACGGACAACATACATGGCCGCCATGTTGTTTGACATGACAAAAGAAACCAAGACAAAATCTCTTGTTTAGGTCAACCACAGTGCAGCTTTGACATCAGTCTTTTATAACCCAAGTTTGAATTATTTTAAATTTGCAATTGCAACAGACGTTGGTTACGTTGTTTAATCGACTTCATAGCAGTCGACATGTTAATGCAATCATTTATTAATTAAATACTTGACTTTATGGTCTAACCACATCAGATGGTCAGATCAATGCCAAGTTTACCTTATCAGATATGTGGATTTGATTTTTATGGCCTTCATTGGTTGAGAAAGAAATAAAAAAAGATATAGAAAGAAAGTAAGATAGAAAGAAAGAGAAAAAGAAATAAAAGAAAGAGAAATAGAAATAGAAAAAGAGAGAGAGAGAAAGAGAAAAAGAAAGAGAAATATCAAGAGAGTTAGAAAGACGAAGAGTAAAGATCAACGTAGGGGGCAAAGGTTACATGCAGCTTTGACCCAAACCTCAGATCATTAGTATTAATCGATCTCAAGATCGATATTTAAAATTTGTACTTCCATTTTAACACCTGAGTGTATTTAATGGAAGCCGTTGTTCAATTCAAATGTGGTGTTAACATTTTCTTGTAGGTGGAATAAAATGGCTGAAGAAAGCAAGCAAGAAATGACTAAATTAAGGAAATAAGAGAAATGAAAAAAAGAAGGAAGACACACAAAAGGAAATAGAATAAAAAGGTAAAATAA
>OCZR010079043.1:0-11238 GCA_900234385.1 Anemonia viridis
TCCTTCGGGATCCAGAGACGCCGCTGTTTGATTCTCTTTTGTTTTTTTCTTCATTTTAACTTATTAATTTAACCTTGAATTTTATTCACTCGCTGACAAAAATGCAAACCATGCCGGGACGAATTCGATAACAACTGAACAGGCCATGCTCATCTAATACCGGGTACTCCGGCTGGTCTTAGTACTGCCCGTGTTTTGAGGTCTGTGTAAGAGAATATGAGGTCGCCGATAGGTTCGATTGTAGTTCGTAAATAAACATGTTGTGAATTTGTGCTTTCTTGTCAGGAGCTCCAAGGTGCTTTCGAGGAGAAGCTGGCAGTTTTAGAGACAGCCTGCGAAAAGGGGAAGCTTTCGGTGATGATGGAATCGTCTTTACCGGAGAACACCATCGACGTATCAGAAGTAACAGATCTTAAAGAAAGATGGGAAACCCTTCGCTCGTCGATTACTGACAACATTTGTCTACTGGAAGCAAAATCCGAAGAGGTTGAACAAATAGAGACCGAGATACTCGGTGTATCAGAGAAACTAAATGAACTTCAAAGCTCCACAGAGGATCTCAAATGTGTCAGCCTGGTTAATGGAAAAGTGGAAAACCTACGCGAAAATTACGAGGCAAGTATACTGAAAAATACTGGTAAAATTTTCTCCATGGATGTCATGATGTATGCGGATTTACATGAAAGAAAGTTTCTGTTTTGGTCTCGTTTCACGTCGAGTATATGTTGTTTGACGTCGGTAAGAGTCAAGTTCCTGTGCGTCCATTTATCGTAATGACCTCAACTCTCTAGATCTGGTAGCTATTTTTACTTGTTTTTAGGGAATAAGCAGTGTTTGAGTGTGTCGATTTTCTTGTTTTCTTCAGGTTTTGAGCACGGAAGTTTCGTCTCTGCATGGTTCTGTTGATAATTTGAGCAGTCGATGTCAGGAAATATTGAGTACTTCACCCGCCAAGGAACGAGAGGTAGGCGTTCTTTAGCAGACGGCAACAATATCAACAAGCAAATGTAGACTGCAAGAGTATGACCTAAAAATATTGAATTCTTAAAGTTTTTGGTTTGATTTGACCAGAGTACTTCGACCGGAAATCGATATTTGAGGTGTTAATGTTTGAGTGGTCAATGTTTCTCTTATCTCCCACGTCCCTCAACTGACTCGGGTGCACAATGACGTGCTCAAGGTTATCAGTCGGGATATAAGATAAAAGTATCAAATGTAACAAATAAAGAAAATGTAATGATGCTAATAATAATGATAATAACGATTAATGATAATGATAAATAATATTAATGGTAATTGTACTGAATGGAGTGCAATTTATACCGAAAATGCAAACAGACGTAATGATGTGGATGATGATGATTATGATAGTAATAATTGCAATAATAATAACTGACAATGATGATGATAAATACCGAAAATGTAAGCATACGTCTTTTGTCACAGTTACAATATTATTATACTCGTGATGATAAATAATGATAATGATAACAATGATATTATAATAATAACAACGACAGCAACTATAATACAACAATAATAATGAAAATGTACATGCAGATGCAACGTGTGTGAGTTCCAAAGGAAGTTGTTCCCACGCTAAAAAAAATCTCGATGTCCCGCGGTTATCAGTTAAGAAAACCTAGCTATTAAAACTTTTTTAAACGGAAGGGAAAGAGGCACTCTGCATGTAGCTTACATTCAAAAGCTGCTTAAAAGCTTTCAAATGACCCTAAGGGAAAAAAGAGCCATAGGAATATGGGCTTCCTTTGTCGTCTTTCCCAGGGGAAAAGAGCGAGTCAGAGTAAGTTTGTTTGTATACACCTATTTCAAAAAAGGTTGATAATGGAAAAAGGTCGATCTGATACCGATAAGAATCGTGGGAGTTCATTAAATCGCGAATGCATTGTCATAGTCCCACCTGAATGGTACTGAATTACATATACTGGTATGTCAGAAGGAAGTATTAATATTAAGGCATGATTAGAGTAATGTATTTATAATTTGATTAACTCCCACAATTTTTATCGGTCTCAGATTGACCTTTTTCCATAATCAACCTTTTTTGAAATAGGTGTATGATAAAGACTTCCGTCACGGGCTGTCCTGTTAAAGAATTAAGAAAATGTTTTAACCTTTGTTTTCGCGCTACGGCTTTAAAGTACGCATTCTGTTCCAGAAATGCAGTGACCGAGGGAGACTAGGGAGAGTTTAGACTAAAAACAAAAGACTGTCATCTTTTTTTACATTCATACAAAACTCTCATAATATTGCTTGATAATCTTCACTTGATGGTTTCCTAGTTGTTTTTGGTTGTTTTCTGTGTCTTGTACATTTTTGAACTATTCTTCAAGTCAGCTGCCGTCGTGAAATTTTTGGCAATAGTTAATGTGTGCGAGCTCAGGGTTGCTACAATCGTGCGCAGTAGAGCGAGTGCGATGCAAAACTACGGAATTTCCTTGAAAGGAAACCATTTTTTTGAGGTCTGTTGTGGGATGAAGTAGTTGATTCTAAGGCTACTTTTTGGGAAGACAAAATATTGGTTCTGGAACACACCCTAACATGTCTTTATACAGACAGTCGGTGTAATATATTTTAATATATTAAAATCCTATCACCACCTCTAGATACTCGAGAAGCAGCTTGCAAGTCTTCAACAACGCTGTGACCGTCTGGAAGGCGAAGTAGCAGAAAAACAAGAAGAGTTTGAAGATACGCTGTGGAAATGGCAGGAGTATCAAGCGGAAATCGAGTCATGTTTCCAGAATCTCGTCATGATGGATAAATCCTTAGATCTGTATGTCAATCAAGGTCATATTGATGAACTTCAGAGTTCTCACATGGTAAGCCTTTGCTGTGTTAAGGACATGCTTGAGGAGGGGGGCTGGGAATGATTCTTAGATATTACTGTCTGCATTGTGGGGAACATGCAAATCATTACAGTGTCAAAGTGGATGGATGATAAAAAAGGAGTCAATTTGGCATTACAGTGCATTGTGGGAGATAATCATAACAATGTGCATAATCATTACAACGTCAAAGCAAATATGCCATACACACAAATCTGTCCAATGAGTTCCAAGGTTGGTGAAAAACTGGGTCAAATTGGCATTACAGTGTATTGTGGGATCCTTTTATAGGGAAAAAATTTCAAATATGGCGTCTATTTCGCCCCCCAATGTCCCACAATGCACTGTAATACCAACCTGACCCATTTTTTTCCTAAGCCGGCTCGGAATGACTAATGAGTGGCTAGGTACAGGAACCAGACTACCTTGGGCTTCCAATGTTAGAAAAGAATGATTATAAGTCTATCGGGTTTTTTTTCTTCCTTTACGAAACAACAAAGCGCACAGTGTAGGCTCAGGTCAAATGTCGAACTTCACATATTCATTAAAAAGCCGAACGCATTGGAAACATTGGTTTGATGTCATTAGGTCCGGCTAATGTAAAATTCGACGTAAGAGAAGAGAAATAGACTAGAGGTAGCCAAGAAAGCGCCAGTCATCAGCATTTAAAAAATTTATATCTGTAATTTTTTCGACAGCTCGAGACAAAAATTTTAATGACCTGAAGAATGTCTTGTTATATTGCCATGACAACGTTCTCATATTGACATCAGCAAAAGACATATTAACTGTTGTTTATTCTATAACTTCCAACATGCTCTTAGAATCAGAAAAATGGAAACTGATGCGATAAAACAAATAGCTTTTGTATTGCCTAAAATATCATGGCTTCTTTGATGGCCAGCCCTATATGGCACCGATTCCTTAGAGTATTTAATAAGCAATAGACCATTTCAACGTGTAATTATTCTTTAGAATTTGACTACAGTACGTAGCAATGATAGGAATTCACACGTAAACGAACAATAGCAACACCTAACAAATTCACAAGTTGTGGTCGATTTCTAAAGAATATATTACACCAGGACGAGACTGAGGTTGAGCTGCGGGATCCGTGAAATGGTCTATTGAATGCCGACTCAATCGCTGAAGAGCTTTGCCGTGGCGGCGGCTGGGATTGTTATGGAAATTATGGAAAAGATACTTTCTATAAACAACCAATGATAAAAGTTTTTTCACAGTTGGAGCCGCCAAAGAATCATCAGAATAACAAATGACAGACCATTGTTCCTATGTTATTTCAACTTATGTCCCGTAGTCTTCTTCCTTACTTATATATACACCTATTTCAAATAAGGTTGATAATGGAAAAAGGTCGATCTAAGACCGATAGGAATTGTGGGAGTTAATCAAATTATGAATACATTGCTGTAATCATGTCTGAATATTAATACTTAATTCTGACATACTAGTATCTGTAATTCAGAACCATTCAGGTGTGACTATGACAATTAATTCACGATTTAATGAACTCCCACAATACCTATCGATCTCAGATCGACCTTTTTCCATTATCAACCTTATTTAAAATAGGTGTATATAAATACCCATAGATTGGTGACCCTAAAGCCCGAAGCATTTTTCGCGCCTGGAGGCCACTTAATGCAAACTAGACAGACGAACTTAACAATAGCTAAATTTTTATATTTATAGCTAACATCAAATTCAAAAGATAGCTTCTCCATTGGGCGTGTTCACCAACAGTGCTTTTTCTTCTTGCAGATGCTACGCGACAATTTAGAACTTCAAGAGGCAATAATCAGCGCGGTAAAAGCCAAATCCAGACACATTATAAAACTAGTTCCACCAGACGACCAAGAAACCATCAAGAATCGTCTCCAGGCCCTGGATGTGGAGTATTTGAGAGTCCGTGATCGATTACACAAGCGCAAACAGGAACTTGTCAAGAATTCGATTGAATGGCAAGAATTTAATTCTGGTCTTTCGGCTGCTTCTGATTGGCTGTCAAAAAATGAAGCTCTGGCCGAAGAAACATGCCAGCCTGAAGGCGAAGATCTGGATATTGTCAAACTCAAGGTTGGTGAGATTTTGGGGGATTTCCTTTGCTATTACGCGAATAAGTTACGGTATTTTTAGAAGTATTTTGATTGATTTGTTTTGGGGTCATTTGAAAGGACTGTATTTGTAAAATACAATTTCAGAAATCAGAAAAAATAGGAGAAAAAAATTGAATCGAAGTCTGACAACAATCCATTTGAATAATAACTATTGTATTTCTGAGTTAAAGCCCAACAATAGGAAAAAAATTATATTTTTAAAAATGAATTTCCTTTCAGTCTACATTTTAAATCCAAACGAGCTGGTAACTGCAACATGAATTTAAACCAGGTTTTATAGTAACCTCGTAGCGAAAGAGTAATCCCAATTTAAACGGTATATATTAACGCTTTTCTTTTTCAAAGCTGGGCAATTTTTGCAAAAATTATTTTTTTTCCCTGATAATAAAAAAAAACATACGGTGCAACAATATTATAAGCATGGATTGTCTCGGATAGACGACTGACAGTCATTTCATGAATATAATTCGTCTTTCCTGAAAGTCTAGGATTTCCTTTCTTTTTTCAATATTTCAATATTTCTCGAGGCTTTCTTTATTTACAGACAGCTATTCAAATGTAAACCATGCGAGCAAAAACGAAATAGCACTTTTTTGATATGTTAAAATTTATTTCTCCAGACGTTCATCATTCAAATTTTTCTTCATCAAACACCAAAGGCCTTTGAGCTTGTCATATTGCTCAAAAAAAAACATTCATGTAATATTTAAGTTTCTGATATTTGACTCTCATTTGGCCTCGCTCGAAAACTTTCTGTCATTCCAACCAGCAGGTGAAATGAAATAAATCTGCTGACGTCACAAGAGCTAAGCGACCAATCAGCGAACGAGAATAAATTGATTAAGTATCAACGCTGACAACTTCCAAGGAGTTTTAAATAATGTTTTTAATTATATGAATGATATGCGGTTAGAGTTTTCTGGTGGGTTAGTTTTTTAATACGTGACTTTAATTAGTGCTGATTTTACCAAAATTGTGATAAAGTATTCCTCTTCTTGCGAGTAAAAAACAAGGAGATTTTTTAAGAAAGGAGCGAATTTGCATCTCGAGGAAATGTGGATTGCAATGTAAATAAACCGCCACGTTGAGAAAATACGGGGAACGAAACAAAGTGTTCTTCAAATTGTGTGGGTTTTTTTTAATTCAAATAATTCTTTTCTTTCAAAAAAATAATAAAATGATTTTTTGGGGAATTTCATTGGGAATTACCCTTAAGGTTAATGTACTTGAAAGCTAATAATAAACCTATCCTCAGCGTAGCCTCATCAAGAAGGCGTGTTTTACCAGCGGCTGTACACCCACAATTAAGATGCAACTCGGCTTTTAATATATTCATCCACAATAACAATCTCCCTGAGCCTTCTGGCTCTAACTGTTTCTTCACGCACGCTCTGTTAAGTAGTTCATGAATTATGGTTACCTAGAGTTCCAAAATAACAAAACCCAACTAGAGCGACATATTGTGAAATTTAATCCGTTTGTTATTTATTGGGTACCGTTTGAGAAAAAAAAAACGACTTTTGGCAGCCGTAAACATGGACTCTCTCATTAAAATCACAGAGGGGGAAGAATAACAATATTGTCACACTATGGCTGACAGAGAAGTCTTTGCTCACTCTTTTTGTTTTCAGGCGCTGAGCGACGAAGTCGATATTAGTGTGACTGATTTTGAGAGCACTCGTAATCAAGGTTACCGTCTTATCGACTTACTAGAAGATCCGATGGAGGGAGATGCTTTGAGAGAGAGAATAAATACCGTACAAGATAGCCTTGATCGTATACAGTTGCTGGTATCGCAGAAAGAGAAGGACGTCGGCGACCGTTATTACCACATGGCAGAGTTCGAGGTCGCGTTCAAAGACTGCGAAGAACGAGTTTCTGATTTCATGGCACGACTACAAGGGGTCAGAACGACGGATGTGAGCGAACAGCACGAGAAAATACAAGTATGTGTATCAAAATTTTCATCAATTTTATTTTCTGTTTAGGATTTAGCTTGTTTGGAGCCTGAACGACGTGTCATCGCTGTGGCCTTTGTATACAACTACACTCTAAGAATAATTGCAAGCTATGTCTATTGTTGTTCTGCACGAGTCTCAGTAACAACTTGTTTTGTGAATATTATTAAGTCCTGAGCGATTAACTCTGCCTAGCTTTAGGAGTTTCCATAACGACAATTCAACTCTTTTCAAACCATCCGCCGGGTCTTGTATTAAATTTGTCGTAAATTTAATCGATCTTATGAAAACGTATGTTTTAGTGTCAAGAAATTTAAGTTAACTAATTATATTTTTCGTGTAATGTTTTGATTCTTCTTTTCATGTATTATTTTGAAAAGGAAATTAATTTTAGTGACAGGGTATTATGTATACTGACATTTAATCGTCAGCAAATTAAATCACATTCATCTTTTTTATTGAATTTGTAAAACTCATTTATTGTACATCCGTGGAAACTCGGCAGTTTCCTGTCACGCGTGAATTTGCATACACGACTTTGTCACGCTATGTACTTATTAATTTCACTTGTCACGTGTACGTACCGCAAACTTTTTGTTGCCCAGAATTAGCTATTGATGGTGTGGCGTCTCGAAAATTAATTATTAACGATATTTTAAATTTTTCTTGTTTCTACCTCTAATTTATTTCTGTGGTAATTTTCCCCCTTTTCTGTATTATTCTTTTAACTGAATTTTCCACTCTCAAAAAGTCAAACAACCAACGAACCACATTTATTATATCAACAACAACTTTAATGATAGTTACTGCAATTTTCACTAACATGCGAACTCGGTAGTTGCGAGTTACTCGTTGCAATTTGGTTTTACACTGCCGCCAGTCAAAAATATGAGAGCACCGACTGATTATCATTGATTGACGGAAGCGAAAACCCAAATTTCAGCATGCAGCTCGCAGTCACGGAGTTCGCATGTTTGTGAAAATCGCAGTAAGCATTTTCCAAAAATAACAAATTGTGTAAAAGTACATTTTGATTCGTCAATCAAAACAGAAATTCAAATAATATATTGTACACACAGATTTGAAAACCCCCTTGATGTCTATTACCTGAAGTAATAACTAAGCCATGCATTCAGACATGATTTTCAAATCCCTAGAAGTTTGAAGTTTATTGTTTATTTTTTTTATTAGATGTTGTTGTTTTCTTTTGTATCTTGTAAAGTAAGGAGAGTACATCTTAGTTTATTTGGTCGTAGTGATAGGCTTGTTATATTATTTTATAGTTGGAGAAAGGTTGAAATTTACGCGTACTTGGAGGGAACACCTTTGAATTTAAAGGCTAGACATGGAAGTACTTCGAAAAATCCTTGAAGTGGTCTTTAAGAGACTCATAAGAAAGAGACTTTGGAAAATATTTTGGTGACAAAACTCAGTCATCTCTTCTACCCCATGCACTAGAATAATAAATGAACTCTTACACTTGGTACTCCATTTAATGTTTGCCGCAGGCCTTTCAGTGTACAAACACCTCTCGTTCGTTTCTTTTTGTTTCTTTGTAAATGTACAGTTACCTTTGTTCAGAATGAAGTCATGAATATTAATGACCTTTGTCTACATATGGTTGTCTGTATATCACTTATCTATATTAAATATTCACTAAACACCTCCCTGAAATCCGTGGATTAATCCATTTGAAAATGCCTCTGTTCTATTTCATCTAAGTAAGTTGTGTTTGAAATTAAGCTTTTTTATTTATAATGTTATACGATGCGGATAAGTTTTCATTTGGCGTCGATAGAGTGACCCTAAAGCAGGTCACTCGCTATATAGTTTAGTCTACCGTTACTTACTTCGGTTTATCTCTCCGTTTCTTTTTAGGATCTGAGTATCGACATTCCCTTCATCAGAAGCCAAATAGAAGATTTAAAGGAGCGACAAGAAAGCCTTATTGAGATTTGTTCGGAAGATGAACTCGAGAAAATCAAAGCTGAAACGAGTAAATTAAGTGAGGATTTCGAGACTGTTCGTCAAGACGCTTTAAGTATTGCTAACTTCACTGACCCCTATGTAGATACGCCAAGCTTGGCAACAGAAGTAGTTGAAGCAAGTTTGGTAGATAAGGAGGACAGTAAAACAATCAGGGATTTGAATCTTGTCGAGAACGGAACAGCTGCTTCATCACGGAAGACAGAGAACGGTGAAAACCTTATTGACTCGGATCAAGACAATGAAAGCGGAGTATCTTCAATGGAGTCCTTTGAAAGCTTGTTGAAAAGAAACGAGGCTCATAGCAACGAAGTTGAAAGCTGTGATTCGGAACACGCCGTAAATGGAAGCAAAATGGAAAGAATAGAAAAGGAAAAAGGAGGAATTTCGGTTTCTCCAAATGAATACGAAGAACTCTTACAAAAGCAATCAAACAATCAGCCTAATGAATCTCCAGACGTGGACAAAGGTTCAAGTAGTTTTAATGTTTCTAAGAAAACTTCTCAAGTCGAAGTACCTCTTTTAATTTTTACGGATGAAAATGGCGAAGAGGTGCCTTATTCGGAGGATACAAATGACGAGGGGGACGTTTCTGGTGAAAAACCGCTGACCGCTGAAAATGAAATCCTTGAAGAGCATGATCAAGACGATGACGATGGAAAAGAGGACCACGACCACGATAATGACAGATCAGTGGATGATGAGCCAGATGCTGCTGAACATGCGCAAGATGTTGTTACAGATAGTGACGAGGAAGAAGATGTAGACAGCGTGAAGTTACAGGGAAATCAGCTAAATAATGAAGAAAAAGAACCAGAGGATGACGTTCTGTCGGCTAATCTTGATAATATAGAAACAAAGAAAAGAGAAGGTGTCTTTAAGGTAATGTTTAATGAAGTTTATAAACCCAAAGCAACGAATGAAACTGTTTTAAGCGATTCGGAGGACAGTGTCGAAAATGCTCCATGCCGTGCAACAGACGACCACCCAGTAGCACCAGAAATGGGTGAGATAAAAATCGAAAGTAGTAGCCATGAATCGATCATCAACTCGGTGTCAGCAGCAAGCACCAGTACTAAACCTAAAGACTTTACTGATTTCGGAAATAAACTGAACGATAGCCAAGAATATAGTAATATGGACCAGAGGTCTTATCCTGTTGGTGCGAGTATTGATCTTGAAAGTGAGAGTTATCATGACTTTGAATCCGAGTTGACTAGTAAACAAGAAGGGGAGGGCAATATACAAACTAGCCAAGATCTATCTGGTTCTGTTGCTACTCCAAAATTGTACAAACAGGAGAATCTACTGGAGGATGTTTACGAAGTGAGGTCCCCAGACATTCCAACGAGGTCCTACGATGCTAGTGTCCCAGACGATAATCAAGACGATACCACTGAACCAAAATCCTTAATTCCAGATATATTTCCTGGTATTAGCAACGGTGACGTTGACGAAACTGGTACCAAAGAAGCGCAAGAGATCCTGGATGAAATAGCCCGTCGTAGACACAGGGTACGACCAAGGAACTCACCACCTCAAGAGCCAATCAGCACATACATACGAGATTCTACATCATATAAATCCCCATACTTTGGAAGCACCTTTAGCCGGCTGCGAGAACTTGACGAGTACGAAGTGCCTCTTGAGGAAGGAATGAGCTTAGATGTTTTTGTCGTTGAGGTTGAGAAGCTGCTGGAAAAGTTGCGTGTTATTGAAGATATGATGAGGGCTTGTCAGTGCATCGATGACAACGTAAAAGAAGAGTTGGCAAGACATGTGGTAAGTAAGACTGATCTACCGATCCGGCTCTCTTTCTTATTCAGATCAAAAGAAATCTAGGGCAGATAATGAGATTCATTAACAACTACAATAGCTATAATATGAGTCCAAGGTAAAATTTTGTAAGAGAAAGAATCCACCATATAGATGCTTGTATCCCATCCATTACCTTCGCTCTCTATTTTTAGCTAGCTATCTGATTGATTCAATTCTTTGTTTTTTGTTATTATTCAGGCATTATGTGTAGAGATGTCTCGTCAGCAGGGACGCATTGATGTCATGAATACGTTAGCAGAACAGTTTCCCCTCCACAAGAACAGTAGCCTCATGATCATCTTGGAAGAGCGCCTCAGTGCCGTCAACACCCTATGGGAACAGCTACACAAACGGGCTGCTTCAAGACAAAACGAGCTGGAGACTTTCGTAAAGCAGCGAACTCATGGCACTAAAGACATACCAGAAAGTGACATCTTAAGTTTTAGAGAGAATTTTGCGTTGTTGAGATCGTTGTACACACCTTACGAG
>OCZR010079244.1:4292-19522 GCA_900234385.1 Anemonia viridis
ATATGATGTTGGTTTTGTGCTATGCTTCGTCTTTTGTTGTCATTTATCTGCATTTTTAATCACACACACAAAACGAAAATGATTTGTGTAATGATCATTAGGAAAAAAAGGTGTACTACATACCATTTACAATTATTATAGCTATGAGTTCAAGCCTGAAAAAATCTATATAAACTTTGAAGTCTTAAATTAATTATTGCTAATGTAGGTGTTGGATTTCATACTTATATTTACTTTATCTATGTCTATCTAAAAACTTTTATCAGGTACCAAAATCAGTTATGGTATATATCACTGTCATACAATTGCATTGATCATGGATTTCATACTTACATTTACTTTATCTATGTCTATCTAAAAACTTAGATCAGGGTACCAAAATCAGTTATTGTACATATCACTGTCAAACATTTGGTCACAGTTTCAAATAACCCCGACTGAACAGGTTGCATGCTTTTCCAATCTTAGAAATTTTCAGTTAGTAGTTTTATGAAAAAGAGAGTACCCAAGAACTCACACTTGCATCTTTTCGAATACTTCTCCCTTTGGCCTTGCACTTACTCTTTCCCACCCATGACGTATTTTCTGCAGCGGGATATATAAACAGGGTATGTAAAGCAGAGCTCTAAGAAAGATCACTGCAAAACCCAGAATTAACTCAATGTAGAATACTGATGGAAGGATGTAGTTGGAAGGGAACTTCCAGTTTCTGCGTGTCATGGCAAATCCCCCCATTGTCGCCATGTGGCTAATTGCACATGCTAGCATGATGTGGCCAATTCCTGACTGTGCAAAATTCCATTCACGCCAGCTCATAGTGTTGATTACACTTGGTAGAGAGCATACGGCCAAGACACAGAGTAGAGCAAAAGCGACGATTCCAAAAAACATGGATAGCTCTCCGTTCAGGCTGAGTCTTGATGCCACATGGATGGTTTGGTTTTGGACCTTGAAATGTCCAGAATTCTCATAGAATGAGCCTGCAAACGCTGAATTCATAAGAAGTATTGCCATGATAGCGTGCAGTATGGCGTTGAAGAATCCCAGCAGTCCTAGTTGCTTGCGAGCCTTCATCCATTCGTCCAGCCACGTTGGGAATCGTTTTCTCTTGGTGCCATTGAAAAGTTGAACAATACCAGCGATGGTACCAGGAAGGTAGGCCAGGTACAGAAGGCCAATAGCATTAAAGCCAAGGTATACATTAAGCTTGCTGATTGGAAAACTTTCCCATTTGATATCCACCGTTCCACTGTTCACAAAACGGCGCAAAAATTCAAAACTAATGATCAAAATAAAGAGAACAAAGGAAAATGTGACGGGCTTAAACCATGTTGGGAAAAATCGATAAGGTATGGACTCCAGCTCTGCAGCGGTCTTCAGGCTACCTCGGTCAATAGGTTCAAAGCCTATATCACGAATCAACTGGGATGCTACTCGGCGTGCTTCTGCATTGTTGGAACAGAGTGGGACTTGCTTGCTTCCACCAAACGAGTCAGACTCCAGTGCCCAGGCTGATATTACATTTAAGGCTTTCACAACTTTAGAGTCTGGTAGAAGCTGAGCCAGGTACTCAGCACTTGAAAGCTTGGTTTTCTTTGATGTTTGTGGGTTATTAACATCTATGACAATTTTTCCTTTGAGCGCTGGCTGAAATTCTTCGGTGACGACTTCATACTGTTCCCGATGAACTGCAAGTATTACAACGTTGCCAAGCTTCAATGCTTCTTGGTTCTCTAGCACCTCCACTCCATTTGGGATGATGTTCGCTTCAACAATTCCTGGGTTCCTTGAGCCAAGCACAACTGTGATTCCAAAGCGGTGAAGCCTTGTGGCCAACGCTCTGCCAAAATCCCCCGTTCCAACAATGATTACTGGAGTATTATCTGAACTATCCGAGCTGTTAATAATATGCTCCATTTCAACGTTTTGGGACATAATGAACCTGGAAAAAAGACAGATAGGTCGATGAATTTATGAGATTACGCTGTGCATGGCAACATTATATAGGATACCTTTTGTTACTAAATAGAACTAGGTATAACTGTCTTTCACTATTCTTTTTTACTCTGAAAACTAGTTAAAGTCCATAGTAATATTACTTTTTCTAGTTCACAATATGCTCTGTACTGTGCGTACTTACGTAACTTTTTAAAGAACGCGTTGTTCGGTGAATGAGTAGTCCACTACAGAGCGCAGTGACAAGAAAGCCAGTCATCAGTATTTTTTGAAGTGCAAAAGGTAAAAGCAAAGTATTTGACATTTGCTTCAAAGCAAAAAGAGAAACAAGAGGTGGGTAACAGAACGTCCTAAGTTCTGTACGGCTGGTGTATAACTTGTCATTTTGCATGTCTAAATTAATGGCATGAACAAGAAAAACATCTCAGCCTAAAATAAATGACTTGCTCTTGTCAAAAAAACCTCTCTGCAATGCAAACACTATTGATAAACGTCTTGTCAAGTATGACAACCTAACACTGATGAAGCTGAATATAGGGTCAAGGCCTGAAGCTTCGTTGCTATTCACCTTCAACCAAAAGAAGCTTCTAAAATTGCTGGCAGTAATCCAATAATTCTATTTCTGTACCACGAATAAGTTTGAATATCTTGATGCTAGGAAATCATTATCATTATTGATGCTAAGCTAGGTCACCATCAATAATTTCAGTCTAGACTTTAATCATATATATGTGTATGAGGTAAAACTAATGAAGCATCTAATGTAGTCTCTCTCAGTTATGTATATGAGGAAGCGGCTTCGCCAAAGCAGCCAAAGCTTTCTTGTGCAAAATTCTATCTTCAAACAAATCATACGTCTTAGTAACCCCGTTTTCATATAAAACAAGTTTGTTCGGTTCTTATGAAGATGAGAATTTTGAAAGCCTTTATTACAACTATGACCAGTTAATCTAAGAGGTATAGAAAGGTTTTCCAAGTCCTTAAGGACAGCTCGCTGCTCACTTCGAAGTAATTCTAAACTCGATATTGAAAAAAAAAAACATCTTCCAGAGCTCGTAAACTAAATACTGTGCTGGCACTCTGGACAATGCGAAGCTAAAAGAGTTTTGAGTTCATGCAAGAGCAAGACAGCAACTGAAAAACTTAAAACTGAAAATAATGTTTAATTGAATAAATGAGACATACATATTGAGCAATTGCTTAGTCACTCTCTCAAAAGTTATATCCTTCTGTTCTTACCAGGAAGGAAGTAGCTAGGAAGGAAGTTACTAGACTAATCTAGGCCCTTATGTAGGCAGTATATCAAATGCAGAAAGGCTACCTTGTCTACAACACTCACCTTTTTCAAACTGAAGAACTACGCAGTTGAGGAGATTGAGCGGCTATATTGTTTATGTGCGACTAGAAAAGGACTTTGAACTCTGACGAATGTTTAATTTATGTTCGCTATTATCAATATTTCCTCTGATTCTAGGTTATATAACGTCATTAAGGTCACCGTGCCAGACACTATTGACGAAGCGCATTGGTTTGTTTAATGGTATCTGTATCGCATTAGATTTGAAGACTAGAAAGTCAAGCTATAAAGTGACATACATTCAAGAAAGTGGGAGATGTGAGTACATTAAAAAAATAACAAAGACTTTTTTGGTTAATGCCTCGTATAGAGGGGTAGCCGCTATGTCGTCATGGAGTTGTTTCCGAGCGACGTGAGTGAGTGTCCGAGAAATTATACTCTTTAATCTCATTTCATAGAATGGCAGTAAGTGGACTGTTGTTATAACCGAGCTTATTTTAGGTAAATGGAATCTTTAGATATTTAATAATCGAGTTTTTGTTAGCTCATGACCCTTAGAACTCGTTTCCATTCTTTTGTTTTAACTCATTTCCGGCTTAGAGCGTAAGCGTCTATCGTGTCCTGGTAAGACCACAGGAAGCCCGAAATCGATAAACTTCGAAACTAATTGATTATTTCCGAATGACTTCAGAACGAATCATGCAAGTGATTCAACAATCGATAAACTTCGGAACCAATCACGGCTTTTCAAAAATATTGCTATTGTGGTGTCCACCGTATCGAGCGATAAAAAGCTTCTGTCAGCGATCTTCGTGAGTGTGTAGAATATTGCGTGTATCCGTATTGAATCAGAATCTGGGTAAAACTTTCTCCACTGAAAGATTTGCAGACTATGAATGTAGTTCTTTATATTTTCACGTGTTTTCTTGATGTATGAAATGTTACTTGCTAAAGTTGTTCCCCGCACATATAATGAGGGTATACATGCACAAATAATGTATAGATGCATTTATTTGCAATTATTTGATTTCAATTATTTGATTTCATATTTTAATTTGATTCATAGTTTTACATAGATTTATTTTCCCATGCTACCAAAGCGCCCATGCCGCCGTCGACTGCCGCTGGCAGCAGGTCTTCTCTTGAAAATAGGGCCGGGGATCCAGCTAGATTTCTTCGCTTCTTCCTTTGGGTCATTTTCCGTCTCAACCTCATCCGTTTCAATTGCGTCTGATTGCCACTCGTGTGATTTGGTTCGTGAGATGAAGGAGAATAAAAGAACGCATAGGCTGATCATCAGTATCTTGTCCATCTTCAAGAGTTTATAGATTCTGAAATTTATGAATTATAATATATAGTTTGTATAATAACTACGTTATGTTTTGCATGGGTAAGGGCGGATCCAGCCCACAAATATAGGGGGGGCTTGACAAAATTTTGCAAAACAGAAGTTGGGGGAGTGGGGGCTAGGAATCGAAATCATAAAAGATCAGGTTGGGAAATGTAGATGCAAAGGGGGTAAATGAGGCTGGAGAGGGCGGCCACAGCCCCACTTTGCCCCTCCCTGGATCCGCCCTTGACGGAATTTAGTGCGCACTCTCTAAGATAAATCAAATAAAAACGTTGTTGTGTTGCATATTATGGGCGTGCGCTACAGTTATTACCAACGAGAGCTAGTGAATTTCACATGCTTTTCTAGCCTAAGGCAAGGCACAGCATGGGCGTAGCACCTTGTGAACCAATCACAGTGTGCGAGATGATTGCTTACCCAACTAAAATGTTTTTATGTTTAAAATTAAAGCTTACCTATTGTCTACGGCCACTGAGAACAGTGTTTTCTATACAGTTACTTTATATAATTTACTTAAAGTGTACAAATAAACCCTAAGCTCTCATATCGCTCTACATCGTCCCGTGCAAGCGGTGATCTACCATCTACTACTCAATCCTTGTGACCTGCTAAACTGTACACGTTCATAAGGACTCTACTTCAGTGCTATTGGCACTATTAATATTACTTATATATAGCACTCACTAAGTAAAATGTTTTCAAGTCGCTGCTACAAACCTCTAAAGAAGTTGATAAAGCATTTAGAAAACAAGGTGCGATGTGAGTGATCAGGAATTGATTGGACACTTGACTACACGAGAAACTTTGTTACCCGCAGTATTGAAATGACTTACTGAATTTACAACATCTACTCAAGATAGGTTCCGAATTTGTGCGCAAACGTCCTTGGAGCAATAATTCAATTCTTGTCTAAGTTCTTCGATTGTTTTTTTAACCATAAGTTAGGGAAACAGTTTTGTTGGCAAAACTCTGCTTCCGCTAAAAAATGAAAATCACAAGCCTGGTTACTTAAGGTGAAAAAAGTTAAATACGTACTCGATATAAGTCTTGAATATGTGCGCAAATATTTTCGTAGCTAAACCGCAATTTCTTAACTTTCCAGTGAAATTTTCCGATTACGGTTTTTTCATAAAATGTAGAAATCTCAATTTCAACGATAACTAGTAAATCATCTATTCTTAAAGGAAATATTCATCTGAGGCACTTTTTGTTACAACATACCTGAGAAAATATTTTTGGATGACACGAAAAGCCCTGCTAAAAATCCTTTACAAAACAACAGGCGGTTGCACTTGATTTTGTCTGCAACTAACTGAAGGGATTTTATATTTTAAGCTGTTAAAAGATAACGTGACGTTGTGCGTCACTGCCTTAACAGTCAGTTAACCTCGGGCTAATCTTCACGTGTCTAGCGGATTATCTTTTCTTGCGCGGAAGGAAAACAAGTAAATATCAAGACTTGTTCAGTTTTAATATAGATTTAAGACTTGCGATTTAAATGTTAATTTGGGAGATAATAAGTAGAGTGTTGCTGGGGGCGTTAGCGTGATAACGGATCAGTAAACATTGTGTGTACATCGTGAACATACACAACAGATTCTTTTTATTTTCACATAGATTTGGGGATATTTCTAAGTAATCTAGAAGATTATGAAAATGTTTTTTTTCTGCTTTGTAGTGTGGTTATCATTATTGTGGTTTTTTTTGTTGGTTTTTGAGATTTTTGCCGTTCACAATGTTTAGATTTTGCGATGTGTCCGCGATCAAACTTACTATTAGTTCTAACCTGTTAAACTATTCAAGGCGAAAACAGCAATAAAGAAGGAAAGGAAAAAACGCTGTGAAAAAGAAGAAAGAAAGCCATAGATAAGAAGGGCGAACGTAATAAAATAAAGAAAATGGTGGTCAATATAGAAAAATTGTCGATCTTCAATTTTACAAAATGATGATAAAAGAGGTAGTAAAACACCCCAAAATTGCTTTCCCGCTGTGTTTGGTACTCCCCTTTCCGTCTCTAACACAGTTAACAGAATGATAGCCAAGAGGCTGTTTTTGTTTATCACAAAAAATAGGTAATTAAGCCACTCCCCAGCATCTATTTTCGTCCTTTAAGTTAATAGACCTTTTTACCGATGCGGCGGCCATCTTGAATTTGTAAGAAATTAAGGGATACCAAGGGGGCAAATGAAAAATATTTATAAAGAAAAGTTTGGCGCGATTAATTTCTCCAATGATTTTTAGGCTTTGGTGTTTCACATATAACTCCAAATACTAGGAAATTCAATTGATATTTAGATAGGTTTCTTAAAACATAGCATAAAAACAGTTAAAAATATACCGTAAAAGCTCTGCATACTATAAGTTTTATAGCATTTGCCCCCTCGGCATCCCATGATTTCTCACTAAAAACAATAGAATTCAAGATGGCCGGCGTATCGGTAAAAAGGTCTAATGAATTATCTTCTTTACACAAGTAAAGACCGACCTTAGACAGTTTTGGAACTCTTTCATAGTCATAAGCAAATGATTTGTATAACCAGATGGCTAAAGATCTGTCGCGTGCTTGTCCTTAGAACGTTTTACGATAGAGGTGTAGTGACTGTAATCAAACTGGAATGAAATTCAACTACCAAAACAGAAAGTGTTATTGGCCTGAAAATGACTGATTTCAATTCATCTACAGTAAACCGACAAAAGTGAACATTGAAATTATGATTGACACTTAGGAGTGTCCGATAAAAATGTCTTGGCAACTACAAAAAATCTTTGAGCAAGAATAGAACACATTCCTTTGTCCACTTTCTCTTTATTTTATCAGTAAAAACATCTTCGTTCTACATTGTTTGGAAAGGAGGCCCTCGTGAAACAATAATTATCAACCGATGCACCATCAAATAAATTTTAATATCTAATATCCCAAGGCAAAATCAATAAAACACTGTAACTTCAGGAAATTGCTTCGATAGGAAGAGAAGTGTGGTTCTAATTCTCAGAAACTTTCGATTTTAGAATAACTATATATGATCTTAAAACTATCGCCTCTATTGATTCTTAAGAGCATTATAAAATAATTGCTCAGTTTTTCAGCTTTTCATAAGAGAGAAAAAAGGGCCGTAAACAGTTTAACAAATTGTGACTTTAATACCTATTTTTGTAACTATTTCCAACAAAAAGTCGGCCTCTTTATGTCACTGACAATTTCGCATTATCATTATGATGATTTATAACAAATGTTGCTTATTTAAGCAGTAGTAGCCCATTTATGCCTAATTTCTATGAGATTTATCAGAAAATTGAGAATAAAACATTTTTTTTAAAGTAGATTTAAATCAACAAGGCCTCGAATCGCGCGCCTCTAGGGGAACGCACTCTTCCTCTCTCCCACTTCTGATTCCATCGCTTTTCTCTCCGGCGTCAGTAAAAATTGTAAAATTGTTTGTTTGTTTTTTGTTTTTTTTTACTGTCCTCGTTTTTACTCAAATAAAACATCTTAAGGTAAAATTATTTGATTTTATTGGTTTCAACTGTTTTTTCTACGAGGGAATGCACGTACATCATTACTATCCGGTGTCATCATTGCAGAACTTACTTTTCCCGAGAACCTTTTTTTTTTTTTTAAAAAACGCTAAAACCGAAGTTACCCAAAAGCTTTCTTGAAATTAATAAGTTTATTTAACAGACTTAAAAATAACCAAATCTGTTCTGTTTTCAGAAATTCTCACGTGGTTAACGTTTTAACAAAATTTCCAAATCTCCACGTTTTTTTGACTTCTATAGCTTGACAGGGGACGTCGTTTGTCAGCAAGAAGTGGCAATTTGAAGCTTAAATAACCAACGAAAAACTAATTTTTCATCTCAGCAAGATTGTTAATAGATACGAATAGCTAGCAGAACATTTTACGATTGATATTAGCTTCCTTTCTACGCATTTTCAATCTCTTTCAAACTATTTCCCTGACTGATGACATCGGATAGGAAATCAAAAATCATCTGGAGCATCTAACCATTATCTTTCTCTGTGGTAATGACTTCCTTCGTGTTATCACACGCTGTGTTTGTGCAAAGATTTCTAGAAAAAATCTCTAACAATCTTAAAACAAATACTTTTTGGCTTGAAATTCGAAAACTTAGAAACAAATGTTTCAGTTCCAGAAAATACGCCTTCCAGGCGTCCATACTAAATGGCATATAGAACAGATCTAGAAATAAAACAGAAGTTAACATCTAACCAAAACTTGCTTTGATTAGATCGTCAAGAATTGTAAATACAAAAAGAGACGGACTTTTACAGTAACATCATTTGATAGCGCGCGTCCTTTTTGTCTTACTTTCGACTTTTAGTTCCTCATTGAACGATCATTTTTTTGAGATCTATACTTCAGAATGCCGGATATTTCTATAAGTTCGTATTATTTTAAACTAAACGATTTTACCTCTAACTCTCCGATTTCTTTAACTCTCTGTGGTATTGCAGGTGTAGATCTCTGGAGCAATTCAAACTGTCGGCAACTAGCTTTTATTTATAGTGAATGGACAAGGACCATTTAAGAAGTATTGTACGGTAAACTCTTTGAAGGGTGTTAACATTTTCGAGCACTTAACACTTCATTTATAATTCTCTCGTCGACTTCAGTCATTTTATGATGCATTGATAACTGTTGACATTCAAATAAATTGCACACATCTTTTGAAAAGGCCTTGTGAATTTGTATATGAGCGTTAAATAGGTTTCTTAGAAACCAATTCACAATATTTCATTGATCAATAATCAAATAGCTGGATAAAGGTGGCACAACTAAAGAGAACTCCTTTTGGTCTTTCGCACTTTTACATGTAAGTGATAAAAATATGAAAGCAGTCTATAAAATATTAATTGCAGAAGGTATGAATGCAAGAGATTATATTTGAAAAGTAAACGGTTAATTTGCTTTTCAGGGGCTTATTTTCGAGATTCAATTTGCACGTCACGTTACTGCTATTTTCACAAACATGCGAACTCAGTAACTGCGAGCTGCACGCTGAAATTTGGTTTTTCGCTTCCTTCAATCAATGAAAATCAGTCGGTACCTTTTATATTTTTTACTGGCGGCAGTGTAAAACCTAATTCCAACGAGTAACTCGCAACTACAGAGTTCGCATGTTAATGAAAATTGCAGTAACCGTTTTTGACAGCTTGAAAGGCGTGAAAATGAACCGCAGATTTCAAAAGATGAATGGAAAACAGCTCAAACGTATAAGTACGTTTTACATAAAAATTTCATAACTGGATAAAAGCCATTGAATTAGAAGGAATAGAATTAAGGATGAAAAAAATAGCATTATTCTAGGTTTCAGGCTTTCAATAAAAAAATGACTTTTTAAAGCCGAACATTAGCTAAGTGAATTTAAAACATTTTAAATTTTCAATCGTATTATCTTGCTCCTTTATTTTATCTTTCTTACCATTTAAACTTTCTGTTAATATATTGGCCTTTTTACAGGTTTTTACTCGTTCAATTACAAGTTATGATACAAGCTTTTACTCGCCGGATATAGCTTTTTCCGCCTATATTTGCTTGAGCAGGTATTGTTTTCAGTTAGCGCGGTGTCATAAACCGACGTTTTGAAGATTTACTCTTGATTTTTGTCGGTGACGAAACGAGAAAGTTATGTAAAAACGGTATATGATGCAGTAGAAACAGCGACTTTCAACAGTTGGACCAACAGTTGAACCCACACAAACATGCAACCACAGGCAGCCCAAGCTATCTATCTGGCTCTTTATTAACATAGAAAAGAGCTTTTTATGTTAATAAACAGCCAGATAGATAGCTTGGGCTGCCTGTGATGCAATAAATGATATTCTGACGGAGATAGTTAGTTGAGTTCCTAATGCTTCACTTCCCCTAAAAACTACATTCATACACCTAGAAGAATAAAACCGCTCATGTATTAACATATATAAGAAGAAAATGAAATTAGATTATCAGTAAAAAAGGTCGACACGCTGGAAGTTTTTAATTATAGATTATTGGTATTATAGATATTGTTTTTAAACTTAGAAACGCTATCATCTATTTTAATTTCGTAAATTATACATTGTTTATATTATGAGCTACATATATTATGAGCTACCTGTGTATTCCATGTGATTTTTAACTTCTTATGGGAGCCCTGTGGAAAATTATGACATCATAGTCAATAATCGTTACCATGCCAACAACACGGAAGACTGAACCCAGTCTTCTCTCCGACATTCAATTTTTCAATCAATATCGATAAACATGAAACAAGTTTTAGTGAAAAAATCGTTGATTTCGCGAGATATTTTATATTTATAGGAAATGCAACTAATACCAGCGTAAGGTAAGGACTATTTGCATCACCTAAGCGAGTTATAGAGAAATCTGTTTGATTTTGAACGAGAAACTTGGCCGTCTTTAAAACTCAAAGCTGATATTGACTTTAGACTTGATGTTTTGTCTTGATCCTTCATTCTCCCTAACTAGGTGCTCCTTTCTCTTCAGAATCATGGTCCGTTTCTTACACGGAACAAACCAGACCGAGACCTCGTCAAGGGCAAGTTCCAGATCTCAGATTATCCAAAGAGATCGAAAGAACGGTTGGTCTTGTCCTTGGCACCCATTACAGCTGATTGCCTGGTTTTTCCTCTGTTTCTTCGCTGTGACCTACTTTGGTGTTGTTGTTTCTTATCTTCCTCGAGAATGGAGACCAGCTGCCTATATTGTATCCTTAGTTTCTTATTATATTTCATCGATTTTGTTGTATTTTAACGTAGGTAATTCTTTTGAAACTGCATAACAATTTTCGTTCACAATGAAGAACTCTCGTGTTTTGACGTTCAACTCAAGCACCACTCAACTCTTTTCTGTTTGCTTCATTTTTAATGCATTAACAATCTAAGTTCACTTGGTTTTTCATAAATCGATAAAAACTATATTGTTTACGTGTTTATTAACTAAAAAAAGTGTTAATGATTTTTAAGTGTTTTTTATCAAAATCTCAAATCCAGTCACGCGAGGAAGACAAAGTAAAAAGTGTCCGATCCAAGCGTTGAATGTTTTGATAATTTTCCCTAGCAACTAGAAAAATCCGATGAGGAATATAAAGGTTGTGTTGAAAAGTTAAAAGACCACTGAATTAGAAAAAGCTTTTTGAATATTTAAACAAAGATTTTATCATTATTATTCTTGTTTGTTTTCTACCACTGGTGAACAAATTTTTGGCAATGTGGTAAAAAAATTCAATATAAACTATACTTGGAATAAATTGTTATATATTGAGCCATTCCTTTTAACTTTGGTACACATGTTTTAAGAATGGACCTATATAGTAATGTCACTCGATATTAAATGTAAGGAGCATTCATTAGGCATGTCGTATACAACTACTACCTCACTGTATTGTCATGACAGATATGTACAATCCTACCACTAGGTCAGAGGTCATATAATCAAACATGACTGTGATACTGATATGCTATACATGTATTCTAATCTCCTTATTTATAGCCATGTAAATTGATATTCCTTTTATTTCTGTAATCTCTTACATGATCCTGCATGCACATGATAATACCCTCTCTATTTTTGTAACAACTTTCCCCATCACTTCAAAACTTTATGGATCTGTTATACACTTGGTCCCACTGTTAAACTTTGTTCCAGGACTCTCATTAATCAACATCATAGAAATATCCTTAACTGATTGTCAAGATACCTGGTGGCCTGTATGTCATCCATATAGTAGTCCATCTATTAGCCTTATCCATTGACCCTGCAGATCCTCACATACGTGTTGGACAAGGCAGGGAGAAGAATGCTTTTGACCGCAATCTTCATGCTCATGTTATAGAAAATAATCATTGTCATATATGTGAAGCAGATGTGTAAGTATCTAGAAAAAAACTATTTCATAAAATATTCAGAATTATAATATTTCTCTTATTTCTATTTATTTGTCTTTGATGACTGATGTCAGTTATGTTTTACCTTGCTAGTTATGCATAATTCAACAAATATACTTCTTGTATTATAAATATTGTATTTGTTGTTTAATGTCAGGTTCCCTAAAAGTAAACACTGCTCGGCATGTAACAAGTGTGTATCAGACTTTGACCATCACTGTAAATGGTTGAACACATGTGTTGGTGGGAGAAATTATAAGTAAGTATAAAAAATAACTTTTGACTTTAACTATTTCTTGCATTTTAAGGACACACCATAATTTTAATCTATTTTATTCGACTGAATGAATAGAACAAGATTGACTTGATAAAGGGTACATGTTCCACGGAACAACCCCTGGACCTCCTTCTGGGTGTAGAGGACATGGCTCACTCATGCGAATCTTAGATTTATAATTTTTTGAGATGTGGAAGGGCTTTTGAAAATACTACAGGCACAAACATGAAAAAGAAGCATTTTTTTGGACAAGATCACACACACACTATTGACACTGCCTGACAATGTGTCTTTTTCTTGTCTGTAATATTTTTTTAATTACTTGCACATCTGAAAAGTGGTATATTGGAACTTCTTAGCTATTTTGTTTTTTCCCTTCTCACAAATTTTGTTCTCTAGGTATACTTGTAGATGGTTCTCACCCTTTTTTTGTAATTTTTCTACAGACTCTTTGTTGGAAGCATTGCTACAGCATTCGCTGGTTCATTGTTAATGTTTTCAGTCACTCTCTATTTATTCATTATGTATTTTACTGATAAGAATTCATTGCTGGAAACTCAAACTGGTAAATATAAATAATTTTGCTTTATAAACTAAGTAATATACAATCATGCATATTATGGTTATATCCTGGGTTACTTATTTACATTGATAAAGAAGGTCAATAGTCACCCTCACAGTTCCCTGCACCATCTTGAAAGGTAGCCATGCCTTTGCATTGAAGTGAGACCAACAATGAGATTGCAATGATAGAGACATGTAAATTTGTCCAAGGTGACAAAAAGGTTCTATCATTGCAAGCTCACCATTGGTCAGCTACCTTTCAAGATGGCACAGGGAACTACATGCATGAAGGGGACTATTGGTTGGTTGGTTGCACACTTTTAGTGTTTGTAAAGTCCATTTGTAATTGATCCAGTCTAGAAGAATGGCACCAGCTCTACAATACATCACAAGATATCTTGTTCCCATTTCAAGTCACATCCTCATAAAGTATGCAAATCATAATAAATATGCATTTATGCTTTGTTTTCTTGTAGGAGACCAGTTTAAATTATTTGGACCAGTATCAGATACTGTGTTCGTAGTATTTATTGGTGCTATTGAAGGCCTTCATCTTACTGCTATTGGACTCCTAGGTCATCTATTAGGCTTTCATATTTATCTAAGTAAGTTAAAGTGATATTGTCATTTTTGACCATCTTGTTGTACATGTACATATTACAGTCTGTAGTCCTCAGTTTCAACCGGACTAACTTTCATTAATTTGTTGGTATATATTTTTAATTGATTCTGATATTTTTTTAAAAAGTTGTGGTTGAAAAAATAAAAGAGAAAAGATAAGAAAATTAAAAAATAAATAAAATGAATAGACAGAAAACCCGCGACAACCCCTCCCCTCCCCAAACAATTCTGACAATCGGACCAATGAGAAAGTCGAGGATACGGCCCTGTTCATGTGATGTCAAAGTGGTTCAATTTGGAGGTTTTTGTATGGGTGTCACTCAAAGAAACTTTCTTTATATTTGTGCTACCTGTACTACTAGTTATATTACTAGTATCACTTTTGTTTCATTTCCAGTTTACATGAATATGAGCACTTATGAATTCATCGTTAATTCAAGAGAAAGAAACCAACCAACCAATGAGCATGAGGCTCAGAGATCATGTGAAGGAACACCAATAAGTCTTAAACGGTTTAGGGTTAGTATAAATTATCATGTTCTATATCACCTGCTGAGAGATCTCTGTTACAACAGGTTTGTTTTTACTAGTGTAAAGTTTCTTTATCATGCTAGCTAAAGGACTTTGTGACTGTTGTTGTTGATAATTTCTAGTTTTGTGAGTAGCTAATGAAGGCTCACAAGCACAGTGAAACTTCTGCATCCAACATTGCTCATCATAGATGGCAGTGGGCATCTACATCTGAAACAGTTGCTACATATGAAACAGTTGCACATGTGGCTAGTTTTATCGTGTAAACACAACCTACGAAGTTGCTGCCATAGCGCATAAGCTCCTAACTGCGCACAACCTGAATCATGCTTTGATCTATGCATTACTGCTATTTTCACAAACATGCGAACTCCGTGACTGCGAGCTGCACGCTGAAATTTGGTTTTTCGCATCCATCAATCAATGATAATCAGCCGTTACCTTTTATATTTTTAACTGGCGGCAGCAAAAAAGCAAATTCCAACAAGTAACTCGCAACCTCAGAATTCGCATGTTAATAAGAACTAGAGTAGAACTCAGAGCTAGTATTATCTACCTGCATAAACAAAGAAATTTACTTCCTGAAAGATTTTGGCTCAATATCGGCCTTCACTTGCAGTACTTCAATGGACGGCTTTCTTCAAAAATATCCCTTTAGGTTTTTTAAACCATTTGTGGCATCTTAATTTTTTCATCTGTACATATACTAACTCTTTTTTTATTTTAT
>OCZR010079278.1:0-10479 GCA_900234385.1 Anemonia viridis
CCTCGGTCAATAGGGACCGGTAAAACCTACACTATTCTCTGTGGTACGCAGAACTCAATGTTTGGAGAACACTAGGGGCGTCAGTCCAGTATAGACCTCGGTCAATAGGGACCGGTAAAACCTACACTATTCTCTGTGGTACGAAGAACTAAATGTCGTCATAACACTAGGGCGTGTCCTTGCTAGGTGGTCAGTAAGATTATAGACCTTGCCCTATATTTAGAGAGAAGTGCACTTTTGCACCAGTGCAACATCCACCCCAACCCCACCGATAATTAATGATCGACCTTCTGAGACACAGAAATCAATTTTTTTGAACAAGGACCTTTAAAAACACACTGTAAAAGACTGTAAGTGATGTATTATTTTTTAATGGCGAAAAAAAAGGTTAAAAGGTTTTCGGATCAACAGCAGGTGAAGGCAAAGAGAACAACTTAATTCAATTCAAAGACTCGAGAGGATTTTGTTAAGGGTTTTGTTTGTCTTTGAACCAAGTATGCCTCTCAGGGGGGAGGGGAGAGGATTTTTTGTACTGCAAGGTTATTGGCTGGAATTTTTATCATAGTTTAATGAGATATAACCCAAGAAATTACATAATTAAAAAGATTTTTTTGTATTATTATGGAATTAGAATTAAAATTTACAAAGTTATTTATTGTTGGTGTTAATGCATAATATACTGTAATATAATAGTAATTACAGCTAATTTACGTCAGGCATGACCAGTAACTCGAATGTTTTGATTTGAGTTTTGGCGGCTTCGTTTGAAATTCCAATTCTCCGTGCCAACTAAGATCAAAACTACGGCCGCTCGAATAATTTTTAATATCAAGAATAAATATTTTCAAGCTGATACTTAGCGATGTGCATGGTTAACTAAGTGATTTGTTTTGGAAAATATTTCATAATGATGATAGTAGGTTCAAAACCTAATTTTTAACTGAATTTGTTTTTTTGGAATATCGGAGTCTTTGGTTGGAGATTTGAAATGTAACTGTGAAGTCTTGTAAACTACAATTGAAATCTCAGATTTACTGGTCACGCCTGACGGAAATTAGCTGTAAAATGAATGACTTGGCTTGGCTATCAATGATAAAAATTATGAATGTAAACTTACATAAACTTACTAGAATTTCTTGTACCTTTTGTCATTGTCTTGATTTTTTAAAAATTCATTTTTAATATTTACTTCATAGTCTTTTAGCAGTTTCTCTTCTGTTTTTTTTCTCTTTAAAATATTTCTGTTTACACAACATGCTTCACATGTCTGTATCTTAATTTTACCTAGCAGAAGAATAAAATCTAGAGGAATACATGTAATTCAAAGAAATAGAGAAAACTGTCTACACACTTAGTCCTATGCAGGAGAATGTGTTTGGAGGTCAACATCATTGCAGGACAACAGTAGCTTAGCTAGAACCCATGAAAAGACAATTTTGGGGGCAGCCATAGTAAAACGCTAAAAAATATTGAACTTTTTATATTTTTTCATATACATTTCAACAAAGTTCCCCAAATTTTGTTNNGGGGGGGGGGGGGGCACGTGGACCGAAGACAAAGACAAAGCTCACCAATGTTGCAAATAACGCAGAAATGCCTTTACAAGAAATCCAACACCAAATCTCTTCTTGTTTCTAACGACATAGCAGATCATGAAAATGGCCACTGCATCAAATAGTCTTCAACCATTCATCCAACTCATAATCTGTGGATCCAAAAAGCTTCTCAAATGCAACCTGGATTTTTGCAACCATATCAGAAGTTGTTGTGCTACGTTTCATTTTTGCAAAGGCCAAAGAGTTACATTTGCGAGTCAGAGTGCTTGCTGCGTAGGCTGCAAGGATTGTTGGACTTAACGGACTAAAAAATGAAAATGGGAAAGTATCAGAGGTATGTGCTGTACCGGTATTTCATTTTGGTAAGATCAGAGAGCTACAGGTTCAAGAAAAGCTGATTGCTACACACTTGTGAATGTATTCTTTAAAGGAAAGTTTGTATTTTCTTGGAAAAAGGTGTGGAATTTACTGCCATGATTAAATAAGCAGGTCAGAATATAAAAAACATAAGCCAGAAAGTGGACGAAAGAAAGTTAGCTGAGATTTTTGGGCTACCACATTGTACGTTATGCTTTTTTGTGAATTTCAAAAACGTATTGCAAAGTTGGTCTCTATCTGTTACAGATATTTTAATTGACGTTAAGAAATGTAATTTCATTTACGGCAAGGAATGAATATTTCATTTTTCTGGAGGCCAGCCAGAGGTTCATGTCTAGATCTGCATTTGATGCCAGATCAAATTGGAATTTATAAAATGTTTTTATGGAGAAGGGAAAACAAGAGAATCTGAAGAAAACTCTCAAAGCACCAAAGAGAACCAACAAGAAACTCTTCTCACATATTATGAAGATTGGTCCAAGGATTGAAACTGAGAAGTGATGCATCAGTAACACACACAACCTATGTTTCCTTACTGTTACTGGTAATTTATATTAATTTTGTATTAACAATAGTAGGTATTTAGTAAAAATTAAAAAATTTTGAGCTCCTGGTAGACATTAATTTTGGGTTTCTTGACGAAAATAAATCCCAACATTTATTACATTTATCAAGCAGCAAAAACACCTAATATCATGTTCTTACCTGCAGTTTTCTTCACTTTTATTCTTCTCGCTCCAGTTATAAGCCCAGTACACAAATGTTCCCATAGAACCAGACAGAAGGTCACCCTGACCACCACATCTTCGATTGCTTCCTGGTGTGCATCCAAACACAACTAGATACAAAACAAAGATGGTTATTGCTTCAAAAGACAGAAGAGATTAAAAAGAGTTAAGTAGTTTGGAACAACAGCAGCAGCAGCACCAGTACAAGTGGCAGTAACAGCAGCAGTAGTAGCAGCAGCAGCAGCAGTAGCAGTAGCAGAAGTAGAAGCAGCACCAGTAAAAGTAGCAGTAACAGCAGCAGTAGTAGCAACAGCAGCTGCAGTACAAGTGGCAGTAACAGCAGCAGTAGTAGCAGCAGCAGTAGTAGCAGCAGCAGTAGTAGCAGCAGCAGTAGTAGCAGCAGCAGCTGCAGTACAAGTGGCAGTAACAGCAGCAGTAGTAGCAGCAGCAGCTGCAGTACAAGTGGCAGTAACAGCAGCAGTAGTAGCAGCAGCAGTACAAGTGGCAGTAACAGCAGCAGCAGCAGTATTATGAGTAGCAATAGAAGTTATAGTAACAGTAGTAACCATAACAGCAGCAGCAGTAGCAGTGATAGCAACAAGAGTAGCAGTATTGAAAGTATAGCCAGAGCAGAAAACCAGCACCAGAAGAATCAGTAGCAGGAGCTTGAGTAGTAGCTTTATCAATAACAATATTAGGGGTTTCGATAGAAGGCAGCTATGGGCAGTCAATGACATCAAAACGTGTATAAAGGAAATTATATAAACATCTATTTACAAAACTGTGTTTAAACCCCTCGGTCTTAACTTTGGGGAGAATGTATTCGTGTCCTCAGTTTCTGAGTGTTCTTGATCTGGTGGGAGGCAGGAGATTGTTCAGTGGACGATCTGCTCTCTTTATGCTATTAAATAATCTTTTGTCTCTGTCCTCTATAACTATAGACATGTTATAAAGTTTTTCTGTGTAACCATATTTGTTGGCGCGCTTGCAAAATCTGTCAATACGTTCAATGTATTTGCTATAGTAAGCTGTGCTCCATACTTCCACTCCATAAGTGAGCACTGACATAATCAGTGAATCAAATAACAGGGTAAGATGTTCCTTAGAGAAACCATAAAACTTGCATACTCTGAAACCCCTGAAGAGTTATAATTCGTAGAAGTAGTAGAAGATATTAGTAGAAGATATTAATAGAGTATTAATAGAAGCACTATAGATAGAAGGGTCAGTAGTAGCAACATTAACAGTAGTAGCCATATTGGCTTACCTTGATGTCCATCTGATATAATGTCTGTCTGTCCTTTTCTACAGATAGTCACATGACCTAGAGCCTTGCTGAGGTCTTCTACCTGTGTCTGACTATCACCATTGGGATCCAGTGACTGTCCCATCTATGTGGCCAAAATAACACTCATTTTAATACATAAATACATATCAATACCAATAACACCACCAGCAACACCCATATCACCAACACCCACAACACCAACACCCACAACCAGACATCAACACCCACACCCACAACCAGGCATCAACACCCACACCCAAAACCAGACATCAACACCCACAACACCAGCACCCACACCCACAACACCAACACCAACACTCTCACCACATCACCATCACCCACACCACTAACACCCACAACACCAACACTGATATCAACCTGCCCTGATAGCATTAACCACTTTGTTAGTATCCCAAAAACCAAGTCATAAAATAATGCAAGAATATACAAAAACACATCTTACCACAGCATGGTAAAGTCTAGCAAACTCCACTACATTAGGAGTAAGGATTACTTTAGTGTAATTTCTGATAAGATCTGGATATGATGTCACTATGTGCAAGCCATCCTAAAAAAAAACAATATTGCATAATTACAGCACATTAAAAATATATCAAATAAGCAGAAATACTATGACAAAGATACACTGATTTGGTAACTTACGGCATCAATAACCAACTGTTTTCCTTGTTTAATGGCCTTCTCTATGACACCCTGAAAATAACAATTTTTACCAGTTATCATAAATACCAATGTTTGATTGGCCCACATCCTTCACCAATAAAGTACAAAAGAATTTTGTGAAATTTCTGCCATTTCTCTGCAGGTTTATGTTTTGTTCAATGTTAATGGTATTGTTGGCTGATCCATTTAAAGAATATAATTTTTTTCTATTTGCACAAATTGACCCAAGATTCGCAAGTTGACATTTTTTTTATATTCATCCATCCATCCATCCATCATTAATTTATCCATCCATCCATCCATCCATCCATCCATCAATCAATCAATCAATCAATCCATCAATCAATCAATCAATCAATTTTCCATTCATTCATTCACCCATATTTCTAATCACACCTTAGCATTATCAATGTTGATTGGATTCCTGCCCAATCCCGGTCCAATTACCAAACTGTGGAGTCTTGGAAGCCATTCTGATATTTCATTGACGGCATGTTTTCTATCCCTATTGATCAAATTAAGTACATCATAAAGGAAGAACTTATAAGCCCTTTTACGGTTTGTCTCTGAATCTATCCATGGTAGTGATTCTGATTACTTAAAGGCAGGGAGGGAAAAGTATATTTTTTAGTTTCCAAACATAATACTCCATACCTCCCCCACAGAGGGGGATTAACATATCCAAGGGGTGGGGAGGGTTAAAATAGGATAGGACTGTTAGGAAGTCCCAGAAAATATTCATACTTTATCAATGGAGGGATTGGGGTTCCCAAAAGTTGGGAGAGTCTATAGTGAGTGTATTATGTAGTCCCTGGAAATAATGGAATTTCTAATTTAAACTGTAACCTACTCAACTCACAGTAATGGGTGAACAATCAGTTCTGGACTGTAAGACTTGATGACTGTAGCAGAATCAGTAGTACAGAATACATGAGCAAGATCTGCTCCCTGAAACAAAAAACAATATTACAGATAAAAATTACCATGTTTTGATATAGATTGAAAACACACAGGAAAGTATTCATGGAGACCTCTTGCATGTGTCATCAAACTAGCTCAGTTTGCAGGCCAAAACAACAGAATTTCAAACTCCTAAAAGATCTTTCAAGGTTGGCAGAGTTCCCACTAGGGACTCTCTGACATTTCCCAATGACGCACAGAGTTCCCAGAGCCCATGTCCTTTTCAATTTTAGTGAACCAAGGATGTACATTTGTGCTTTAAAGGGAACTCTGGGTTGGAGCCTGCTGTTCACAGCAAGATTCTAATTTATCATGCACAGTAACTTAATTCAACCTGGACTTGGAACTAATATTTGTGGTTACTGGAACAGATCTGTAAAAAGCTTTATTGGAAACCTATTGTTTTGTTCTCAAAATTGTACTGCATTCCAAAGTGCTGCAAGAGGTCTATATGATGATCTATCTGTGGTATTTCTTACAGTTTTTAATGCAGATATTGCAGCAAAATATGGTGCTCCTGTATATCTGAAAAATGAAAAGAAGAATAGAAAATGAAACAAAGACCAGTTAGAATAAATACAAAGGGGCATCTCAATTGCATAATGGCGTTGAGAAACAAGTTGCAGAGAAAATTGTGCCATGTTACAACAGGGCCTTTAATTAATAAAGATGATGCTGATGAGAGGTGTATTTTGTGAGGGCTTTTGGTTACTGCTTTACAGACTTTTTTATTACTTCATTTCATGCCATGGAAAAATGCTTACTAAATCACAAATGCATCATGTTGATCAAATGTCCTCTTCTTTTTCATTTCATAAACGTCAAAATAATTTAAGTGAACTTACTCTTGGCTTCCACCTATGACTCCAATCCTGCCTGCTTCTCCCTTATGTGCCGTCTCCAAAAGAGGTGGGATTATCTCTTTAACCTTTTCAAGAAGTGCAGAGCTGGATAAGTGACTGCAATTCGAACATAAACAAAACGATATGATAAAAATTTGACTCCAAAAATCGCGACATCTTTGTGCTTCTTCTGCATGAATGAAGTGCAAAGCTACCTGGTTTCGTGGACAGTTCTGCAAGAATTTGCTGAAGAAACGCCTTCATTCTCGGCCATTGTAAGTCTCCCTTTACTACTTAACAAGCAGGATAGTAGAAATCGCACTGAAATTGGACTGTAGAGGAGGGAAACACAATTTTTAAAGGCTATTTTTTGCAACGCCATCCAAATATTTTCAAGACATGGTACGATTTGACCAGGCATTCCTTGAAAGTAGAGAGAAACTGGAGAGAGGTTGTTTGATTGAACCGAAAAAATCTCGACGACTCTCCGACTGACCGGTCGATCTTTTCCGGTCTGTAAACGACTAAACTCCCCGCTCAAAATTTCGATTTTCATCAAAAATCAATCATTTCAATCAATTACATTTACAATATTATACAATACAATATTATTATTTTGACCTCTAAATTAAAAAAAAAAATAGGCAGTCCCTTACTGCCATGGCCACCACTTCAAAATTATATCTTTTTTTTTTCTTTTTGCAAAATTTCAGCACAAAATCACTTTTTATGAATATTAAAATAAAAATCATAGGATAAAAGCTGCAAATTGGACGTTATAATTTTGTTGTCGAATGTCGATCCGGTCAATCCAGTCAAAACCGAAGTCCACCAGTCCAGCAATGAACGGTTCCGGATTTTCCAAAAGAGAAAAACTCTCAAAATTTACGAATTGAGAGGCATAAATGAAATTTTAAAGGCTTAATAAGTTTTTGTTATACATAAAGATTATGCTTACTCCTTCAAAACCTGAAAATTAAAAACATTGGTGACCCAAGATCTCATCCAAACAACCGGAGTGCAGTCTGCAGAGAGCAATCTGTTTGGGTACTACTAGTGATAAATAACAAGATAAATCAATGGGTGTCCCGAAAAAATATCGAACAAAACCAACCAAACAGTAAGTAGCCACAAAAATCATAGCCTGCGTCACATCCGGCCGGACTGTTGGTCGATATCAACCTGTACTTTCCCAAGTTGGGCTCCCTGTGAAAAACGAGCGGTCAGCGTTCGTTGTATCGCGGGCTAAACAAGATGGCGGCCTCCACACATGAAAAAATTCTTTATGTTTTTCTTTAAAAATTCCTTATAAAATGGCGTTGATTGATCCACATTTTTATACAGGTCCTGCACTAATAGTAGGAGATGGTAATTTTTCATTCTCAGCCTGTTTAGCCGAATTTCTGGGTGGAATTTCACCCCCAATATTTGCAACGTCGCTTGATAATGAAGGGGAACTTCAGTCTAATCCGATTGCCATGGAAAACCTCCAAAAAATCTCCGCGTTTCCAACGTTTAATGTAATTCATGGCGTAGATGCAACGAATTTGGAATCCACATTTAAAGATCAGATTTTCCATAGGATCATCTTTAATTTCCCACACACGGGTGGTAAAGTGAAGATCAGCAAGTGTAGAAGTCTGCTGGAAAAGTTCTTTATATCTGCGGCGAGACATATTGAACCCACCAGGGGGGTTGTGTGCGTCAGTCTTTGTCAAGGTCAAGGGGGTACACCACGGGACGCCGTACAGAGAGAGTATGGTAATACGTGGCAAGTTGTGGAACAGGGTGCAAAGGGAGGTAATACTATACAAAATATCTATCAAGCTACCTAAATATGCATGCTGGATTCTGAGAACGGCTAACACTTAGGTTGTCAGAGGTCAGAGGTCATAATATCACAAGTCTATTAGTTATTTACTCCGACGAAGGACTAACGTCCGAAACATCAGTTTCAAAATGGTGTATTAAGTTAAATCAATTCTCCTACTGTTTGATTCAGAACACCAACTTGGTTAACTAGTTTATCTAGTTTCTACCATATCACAAGTCTATCTTATGACTCCATAGTTGTAATATTTTACCAACAAGAACATTGTATCTTAAAACTACTCTCACCCTGACAGTCACGCTGAACATTCAGCACTCAGACCTGTGGAGCATAGTCTTGAGTGAGGAGATAGTCTTGGAGGACTGGAACCACTCCCCCTCCCCCATGAAAATCTATGCCCTTGGAAATGTGATTTCCAATGATTTTCATACTCTAATTTCCTCCTGACTTTATTGTTCATCTGTTCTAGGTTTTATCCTTAATACTGTTCACCCATTCAAGGAATCAGATTACCCAGGTTACAACAGTGCTGGATTCAAAGGCAGGCTCAACCAGAGTTTCTTAACAGAGAGAGGATTGACCTATATGTTCATCACTAGTGATCCCATTCATCCTATTCCAGATACTAAGTGAGAGTTATTTATAGTAGTTCTAAAACCATGGAGTGTATAAATATTAATCATTGTGATCAAGAAGATAGAATATTCATTTCAGATGCTCCAGTCCCCTTTGAAATTCTAGGCCCGACTCACTGAGCCTAGATAAGTATGAATATTTTCTGGGACTTCCTAACAGTCATATCCCATTCAGATCCTCCCCAACTCTTGGAAATTCCATTCAACTCTATAGGAGAAATATGAATATTTCCTGGAACTACACAATAATAATACCCTTCACTTTCCAAATTCCAATCGGTCAGATTAAGGTATTACAGATATTTTCCCACAATTTACCCCTCCCCATCAAGAGATATTTATTTAGCTTCTTCTATCTATTTTCAGTTCTTCCCTTCTAATGAAAGACACCTCAAAGAAACTGTTCCACATCAAAGACCATCCGATAGAAATACTCAAAAAGAAACTTGAAAAGTGTATTACAAATTTACCTGGACATGAGGGGTTTAATATTATCAATGATGCACAAGATATGGACCTTTCAGATCGATTTTCTAATTCCTGCCTAGTATCTACTTCAAGCAATGAAATGTCAGGAGCCTCCTCTCTGTATACAAGAGTGCAACAGTGTATTGCTCAAGGACAAAGCTCATTTGTTGTTACAGACACTGAGATGGATTTCTCAGTTCCAATTTCAGCAAAATTTCATCCCATCTGTCATACCATGGCAATAGTTAGATTATACACCAAAAATACCCCACTAGAAGAAATTGAATCAGACCTCAAACGAACTTACAATAACCTTGTTCATGAAATTTGTTCTGGAGTGTCTTTTGCTGAAGTTCAACAAAATAAACAATCTTCAAGTATTGACTTGACTTTTAAAAGGTCTCAGATGAACAGGTTTAAGCCACAGGAATATCAAGAACTCAGGGAAAGGCAAAGAAATGAGAGTGAATGGCGACCCAAGTGTGTGAAACAAGAGGAAGAATGTCACTGCTGGAAATGCTGTAGTGTTCAAGAAAGGACTGGGAGGTTCTGCAAAATGTGTGAGCTTGAAGACAAATATCTCTTCAAAGAAAAGTATCTAAAATCCAAACATCTGGTTGATAATCAGAAATCGTTTTATGGTTCAGGTGGTTTGGTCTTTACCTGTGGTTTAATGACGAGTAATCAAATGGCCATGATTAGTGACAGTGATAATAACAGTCGTGGTTGGGCTATACTTGTTCATTTAGATCATCTCGTAATGGAAGTATTTGGGATTAATGACATAAGGTTGTTGTGGTCAAAAGAGAATCTCTTCCTACAGCAGTACACAACACATGACAAGGTATGTTAAAAATACTTTAATTCTAATAACTTATTACATTGGGTTTTAAATGAAAACATTCCTGACGTAAGAAGTTAACATTTTCATGTGAAGCATGAAGTCATTGAACTCTTCTCAGACTAAAACTAACAGCCAGTCAAGAGAAAATGTCTGACAAGAATCAAAACTTGTGTGGACTTTCTCTTTGTGTCATAATGACCAGTTACGGGCAAGAAATTATTTTACATTTAGATTCTGAATGAAGGTCCACTTTTGATTTCTTGTA
>OCZR010079470.1:0-12453 GCA_900234385.1 Anemonia viridis
CCCCCCCCCCCCCGGGCTTTCGTCGCCCCAAAAATTATCAACTCAGATTCTTTCCCTGGCTGAGCAAGCTAGCAGCTTCCTTATCTCCACCAAATAGAGCATGGTAACAGCATAGCAAGGTTACGGCATAAATTTTGAATGTTTTTATAGAAATCACAGCACTGACACTGACATGGCACAACGCGGTACGTTTCACACTCATACGAAATCTGCTCTAAAATGATTACAATATAACCATCCCAGACCATCCCTATAGCTATCTCCCTCTAAACAATGACAAAATGATCTCTTGAAGACTTGATAAAGTAAGAAAAGAAAAAATACAAAATGAAAAATAAAATGAGAGGAAAAGTCAACTACCTGTTTTCATCTTTAATATATTTTTTCACGTCCTGTCAAAATGGAAATAAAATATCAATTAGCAAATTAAGTGCATTATTAACTTCATTCCTCCACTTGATGTAAGCTTGCATTTTTCCACTCAAAAGAAGACTTCCATATTTCTTCAAAGTAAGAATACTTACCCGAGAATTCGGATCCCGCAACCAGCTAAAATCATCCTTAAGAACAAACCCATGTAATTCTTGACTATCTGGCACTACTTTAGCACTAGGAACTTCACCTTTTTTGCTAAAAATCCAGTCTGTAAAAGGACGATAACGTTCTGGAGACGAACTAACACAACGGAAAATGTTTTTCTGCACGATGATTGAGTTCAATCTTTTGAGGCGGGAAATTCGAAAACAACATATCAAAGCCCTCAAATGAGACGTCTGAGACATTCCGTAGAATTTCTTAAGTCATGGAGGGAAGGAGAATGTGTTTTAAGGATCGGTAAAATAAAATAAATTCATTCAAAAGTGAGTCAAAGTGAGTCACGTTCGTGTTTTTCGTGGGTCAGGGTCACTCATGGCACAGGAACCCCACAAACCAAAACCGACACTGAAAACAAACCATCAACTAAAACTACCTTTGGAATTATTATTACTTATTTTTTCTCGCTCTATTATTGATATATTTATGATTTCTTATTAATCTTGTATCATAAGATTATACAGAAAGAAGAAAGATATAGTAAAGAAGTAATGGGCTACCTGTGGGATATCCCATGGTTCTAAGCGAGATTCATTTTTCAAGATGGCGGACGAGTTCACGTGAATCAAACTTTGCTGCAGTTTGTCGCGTATTTCTTACGTAATTATCGTTCTTCAAGGGTATTTTGCACTGTAATTTCATAGAGAAGGACTTCTATGACTATTTTGAGTACTAATTATGATAGCAGTAAGGTATTTTGGACGTGTTAGTCCAAGAATTGTCATCGCAACAAGAACTGCTGGTCGACCAGGATTACGTAAAGTTCACTTCTTGTCGACACCACAACATGTTCTTGGCTCCTTTGCGAATGATTTTAGTACTGATAGGACTTTGTTTAAACTGGGCGTTGATCAATACCCAAGCAAATCATTATACCTTCAAACACAAAAGGAAAAAATCATTAATGGGGAGTTCCAAGGGAATCAGATTCACCTCAATAGTGAGATACGAAAAACAAAAACAGTGAAAAACCTTTTGGATTTGTTTGAATCTCGTAAGATGAACGATAAGAATACCATTACCTTACTTTATCATCTTGCAAGGATTGTTAAGAATGACTCCTGGGAACAGTACCTGGTAAGAACAGACCCTGGATTGAGAGGAAAAGTGCAGAATTTCCTGGAAAAGGTAATGGTTCTAATCCCAGATGTTGATTATCGAGGGTTATCCAATGCCGTTCATGCTCTAGCTTTTCTGCTGGTGAAAAATGTGAATATACCTAAGCTACAGTATTATATAAATGAGTGCCAGAAGGAAGCTCTGAAGAGAGGGTTTTCACATGTTAATACAAAAGAGATTGCTATGTTATTGTCTGGTCTTGGTAGAGCCAGATTCGTGGATGCCAACGAACTTTGTGGAGAGATCAAAAAAGAGATAATCAAACGAGGGCTGTCCAAATTTAGTAACAGTGAATTGTGTATCATTGTTTGGTCTTTTGGAACCTTGGGAGAAACGTCTGAGAATCTTTTCAAGCTGGCCGAGAAGGAAATTCTTTCAAGGGACCTCAATAATTTTACTAGGGATCAGTTTGTTCAACTTCTGTCTGCATTTAGTAAGACATTTGAGAAGCATAAAGAACTCTTAACTCATTTTGCTGATGAGTTAACAACAAGAGATCTTTCGTCCTTCAAACCATATGAGCTTGATGTGATATTGCGCTCATCTTCTGGACTAAACATCCCAAGTGACCAGTTATTGCAATCAGTAGAACAGTCTATCCTTAAAGCTCACCCTTCAAAGTACAGCACCAGACAGATTGCTCTACTGCTCAGGTTCGTGTCGACACAAGGACTCAAAGGCCAAGATCTTTTTCAGTGCATGTCAACAGAAATTTTAACAAGACCAAAATGCATAGCTGAAATGGAAAATCGAGATGTCGCAACAATTCTTTTATCTTATGCTGAAATGAAGATTAAAGATACAAAGTTGTTTAATGCTCTGAAAGAAGAAATAATGCAGCGAGATAAGTACAAGTATGAACCAGGACAGTTGGTGTTATTTGCATGGTCTTTTGCCAGGGTAAACCTCAAAGCTCCTGAACTGTTCCAGTTGATTGGTGATGTGCTGTGTCAGCAAGATAACTCAGATATACTATCCAGAAGAATTGCCAAAACTCTTTGGGCTTTTGGACGAATGGGTGAAGTTCATGAAAGAATGTTTAAATCCCTAGAGAAAGAAATCCTTCAGAGATCTTTTGATAGCTATGATTTTCTAACCTTGGCTCACTTTGTATGGTCTTTTGCAAAGCTGAATATTCAATCTCAAGAACTTTTCAACCAAACAGCATTGCAGTTCACAAAATTCAATCTAGCTAATCACAATGTTCCAGAACTCATGATGGTACTCTGGTCATACATGAAAGCTACACAATACAACACCACATTATTTGAAAAGTTTGCTCAGAACATCCTGACAAGAGATCTATCAGAATTCACCAATCTACAAATTGTCCAAATTCTATGGTTCTTTGAGAAGTCAAAAATCCCAAGTCCAAAGCTGTTTGAGTTTTTCGGCGAGGAAATCCTACAAAGAAATCTTGATGAATTTGATACTCTGTTGCTCACAAGCATTCTACGTTCTTATGCAACAGCATTGCCTGAACGCAAAGATTATATTATTTGCATAGAGAATGAAATGATGAATAGAAGCTTGTTAAGCTTACATAGCAACATACTGAAGAAGGTGATTTGGTCGTTGACTGAAGCTGGAATGTCTGACAGTCAGTTAGTTTACAAAATAAATGGTGAACTTAGCCAAAGAGAAGAAGAAAACAGAGGAAATGACACTTCAGGATCATCAGACGATGACATAGAAACAATGAATGATGAGATGTTTACGGCATAGATTTGCCAACAATTATTGTTCAATTTTCTCTTCTCATTTGCCAAGAGGGTACCAGCTGTTCAATTGTCACTGTTTCCTGGCAAAATGTTCTAAGCTGGCAACATTACATCCAAATTCCTGGTGAACAATAAATCTGCAATATTTCTTCAAATGCACATTTAAAAAATATTTTGTACTTCACTCTTGGTACATAAAACACTGCATTCAAAAAGCAGCATCTGTGTTTTTGATCCCTCAATGAGGATGTTTTCCTTGACCACGCCTCTGGAAATATAGTCTGGGAACCAAAAACCTTAAGATAGTGTAAGATACTTTTTCAATGAAGTTTTCAACGGAATTCCAAAACATGTTTCTAAAGCTCTTGGAAAGGATAGTAATTTTGAACAGATAGGGATGGAACACTCTACTTCAGGGGATTGGATAAACACTAAAAGGATGCAACATAAATAGTGCCAATTGTATGGTTTAATTTGCACTAAATAATACAATTTTTTCCAGGGATTAATTAGACCACTCTACCCTAGGCTCAGTTTCAGCCGTGAGGGTGTCGTTTGTTCCAAGGTCGGGAGAGGATCGCGGGCGCACCAAAACCGCAACGGCTGGTTATCGAGCCTAACTCTACCCTTACCCCACTTGAAAAACGTAAATGAATTATCCAACAAATCAGAACTGTTCAACTAGATTTATTTTACTGTTACGTTTCATACACCAATGAACTGCACTCCAATATTTTCTACATTATTAATTTACATGTAACAACTTTGACTAAAAACATTACTTGAAGTGAAGATTTCTAATAAAAATAACATTAACATTTGTTCCAATATTACACATATTTTTAGCTGCAGTACATCAGTATCTCACTTAAATCATATGGCAACCACATGACAGCATAAAATATTTGGAATGTTTGAAACTGCCCTCAAGAATCAAAACTGAACAATGACTGCCATATGATTAAAGCCAATTTATCAGTTAGTTAAGAATAATGACACTAAATTACATCTTCATTTTATGGAGGTGAAGTCCAAAAAGGTGTAAAACCAAAGTAACCCATAGAAAAGATAACTTGTGGAATCACAGAACTGTCAAAAACTAATAACCGTCATTATATGGCAAGCTTATCAAGGTAGAAGATGGAGCAATGTGTGATTGCTTCCCTGAGTAGTAAGTTGAAACTCTGCAATCTAGACCCAGCCTAAGCTTTAACTTTCTTTCTGTTTAAGAACCATTATACTGACCATTTGTAGATTTGGTCAAGCTTGTTTTGTTTTGTGGAGGGTCCTTGGAATAGGTCAATGGTTTTGTGAATTTTGTGTTTGCATACATACACACACATACCCTGATAAAATCACAAAATGATTTCTAGGCATTAAATTATCCTTACAATCTACTGTTAACACTTACTTTTTATTAATTTATTTATTAACACTGAGAAAAGTATACTACTCATTCTCCAATTTCACATTCCCATAATACATTGCAGTTTTGGGTGGCAAGCACATAAAAAACTGTCATGAAAATAAAAATCATTCAATGAAATATACAAGATATTCTCTTTTATTTGTAAAACAATGATTATCAGTTGATTCTGAGAGAATTTCACACTTTCAGGTTGTCATGAATTTTAGTGAGCTTCCAAAGAATTATATATAAATTAACTTAAGGCAGTCCTCTTTGAAATGCTTTCTTGGTGTATCTAGCTATTTTGAATACATCATTGATTATTATAAGATGTCATTAGCAAAATATTCTTGGTTCTAGCTCCGGTTGTCCCCCAAAAACCTGCAATGTATCATGGGAATGTCAAAATGGAGAATACTGTTTTCAAGATTGGACATCAATAAATATTGCTACTAAACCTATTCATCACACAATGAGCTTATGGCTCATGTCCCCTCCGATTTTAACATCACAGATACATTTTACATCATCTGTAACATATAGATGATTCTCATGTTATTGGAGAGAGGGACCTGCACAGGAATCTTTGTATTATGTGGGGCTGACTAAACCTCAAGAAAAACTTAACAAAGAATGTGATAACAATCAAAATTAATGGTTTACTTTATAATCTGATTTATCACTAGTCTTGAAAAAGGCTAAAAAATCATTAGATTTGTCATGTTATGATTTAAAACGTCTACAATTCTAAAGCATTGAAATAATCATTACGTATGACTTATTGATTTGAAGCTCCAAAATCAACGAAGGATAATGTATGAAATGATACCAAGTGCAGATGATCTTTTAGAAAAAATAATTATCGTCAAGTATCTAAGAATCATTAACAAAAAATCAACTGCTATTGAAAAACTAATTGCCAAGTCCCTGAGCTTAATCCCACAGTAAGTTCATGTATACGATCTTATTAATGTATAGCCTTATGAATGACTGAGGAAGTAGGGATAAACAATATCAATTGCCTGCTAATAAATAACTAACTTAAATGTACTGAGGGTTATCAAGGTTAACAACAATAGCTTGTCCACCCTCAACAGAAATCTTGTTGACATCAACCTTTTCATCTTTGAAACTGAATTTACTATCAAAAACAACACTTCCTCTACCAGATATTCCTTTGAAGTCCCCATTCCAGGAATTAGTTGAGAAGTTAATGACAACTAGGTACTTATCACCCCTGGTGTAAGAGAATACTTGGCTATCAACATGTACGACTTTGAATTCAGTTGACTTGAAAGCACTTTCCTGTCGCAGCTTAGCTACTGCCTTGTACACGGCATAGTGAGATTTGTCATCTTTTTTTTCATCTTCAGCATTGATTTTGTCTTTGTTGCTGCCCACAGCTGTCCATGACTTACTTCCTTTGGTAAATCCTGGAATAGAATCCCAAAACTGTTAGTGAGATGATACGGTATGGATGTGTGCGTGATGGTTAAATATGTGTAGGCTATAGGGTACTGTTCTGTGTGTAATGTACACGGAAAACATGTATGTGTCGACTGAGAGTAGTGGTGTATAAATTTATCCTAATAATTGCACAACAGAATAAAGAGTTCTATTATGACTGTGTCATTATTTATCTCAAACTTAATACCACTCGATTTTTAACTTTCTGCTTTCAATCCTAGTTAAAAAATACATTGAAATTCTCTATGCTTGGATTTCAAAAGTTTTTGTTAACTTCATTATCTTTAGTTCTTTCAGTTTTTGTTAACTTATAGTGCACATAAATCAAGGTTTATAGGAGACTAGTTTCATCTGTATTCAACTAGCTGTATAGTATTCTTACCAGCTTGATCTTCTTTAGTCCACTGCATGGGCGACATGGAACTACTAGCTACATCAACCATGCCAAGCTCTTCTCCATAGTATGTCACTGGGGTACCAGGTAAAGTAAGCAGCAGGACATTCATAGCATCAATCATGCCTCCTCCCAGCCGATCACCAACTCTGCTAGTTGAGGGGTTACCAATAGTAAAACTGGGGGAACCACCTTTAGGAATTGAGGCCAAGTAGTTGCTGACAGTTGTGTTAATGGATTGTGCAATATCGGAATTCTTTACATCAGTGATAAGACCAGTGAAGGTGGGGAGATCACTCTGAGCATAAAACTTGCTGATATCCTTTCCCTTGACATCGAGGATCAGGAGCTTGTGGGTGTCGGACTTGTCCAGGGTGGAGCGGAATTTCTTGACAATATCAAGGTTTCCAGGCAAATCTAAAAGTAACAAAGAATTCATTTATAAATAATTATTAACAGTGTCACAATCTATTTGAAAATGAACCTTCATGATTAAAGTCAAAAATATATATAAACCCCTAGTAACTCTAGTATTGCTGGTCTGTAATCTAAAACCACTAGTAGGCATCACTTTACTCTGAATTTCAATATTCTGAGAACTTCGTGATGAATTTGGTTTTACCCTGCTGCCAGTCAAAAATATAAAAGGTACTGACTGATTAGCTTTGATTGCCAGCAGTGAAAAAGCAATTTCACAGCAAACTGTTGAAATGTCTGAATTTGCAGAATACTGAGAAACACAGCAATAACTGAGTTCAAAACAGCATTTCTTCCACTATCTTTTCATAATAACATGTCCAAGATTGGTATTCATGTTATGAAATTGTAGATGAAAAATTTTCTTCAAGAATTTCATTAAACATTTAAAAGACATGATTGACTTTTGCACCTATAAAAATGATTGCAATTTTGTACTAAAAGCATAATATGAGACTTAATATGAGAAATTCTGAAAACTAAACCACATGTCTGCTAAATTATTCATCTAATGGATTAGCATTGCTGGGAAAACCAAGGATGGATAAAAAACCAAAAACATTACTTATAAGAAGAAAAAACAAAAGCAAAATATATATCAGGAAAATCCTGATATCTGCATTTGCGAATTATATTTTTTATGAGGAAAATTGAATTTTTATGAGCCTAATTAAACATTATAAAAATGGACAAAAAAACTAAGTTAAAACCCAAAAATTCAGGTATATAAGAACTAATGTGGTTTGATGAGTATAAAATAACAATCGGTAAGATCTTTTATATTTTTTTTGGACGTCTTTTTTCTTCGTATTGCCACGTAACCCGACCCTCTGGGTCTATAAAGTACTTCACGTGACATAAACAAATCACCAAAAAAACTATATTTTTTCTCTAATCTTTTGAAGGTTGCTACAAATATATACAAAGAGAAAATTTTTACGATTCGCTGCCCAAAAGGTGTAAATTCAATTAAGAATTTTGCAATAAAAAATCAACCACAAAAGGAATAAAATTGAATATTTTTTACCGAATGTTTGGTTGTGTTCCAACATATCGTATGTGTGTACTACTGTAGAGTTGCCGGTGAGAACTTTTTCGTCCCTAAATTCTTTGTCTTCCAACATGTACTGGATTAAGCCAGCTCGGAATCCTGCTACACCTTTTTCGGCCCAGAATTTCAGGACATTATTGAGTTCTTCGACGACTGAGTCGTTTCGAAGGTTCAGGTCGGGTTGGCTCTTGTCGAACTGGTGAAGGTAATACTCATTTGTTGTGGCGTCTTTTTCCCAAGCACTTCCACCAGTAACACTAACCCAGTTGTTAGTAGTTGGCCTCCATACGTACCATCCTCTTTTATCAGAGTTGACTTTAGCTTTACTATTGAGGAACCACTTGTGCTTATCAGACGTGTAGTTTGGGATAAAGTTGAAAACGACTTTGATGCCATTGTCTTTGGCCTTCTTCACGAGGTTTTCAAAGTCATTTATCTCGCCAAACATTGCGCTGATGTTCTTGAAGTCGTTGTCATAAAGAGTATCGAGACAGAGGATTTTTACACCAAGTTCTTTCAAGTAGTCGAGCTTTTCAGTGATGCCTTTGAGGTCGCCATTGCCATCGTCATTCGAGTCTTTGAACGATCTTGGGTAGATCTGGTACACGATTTCCCCCTTGAACCAATCCTTATCAACTTCCTTTGCCTTGCTACACTTGGGAGAGACGATAATGATAATAACAGCAGCCACTACCATAGCGATGATGATCAAGGTAAAAAATACAACAAGAACAAGTCGGGTTGTGTGGTATTTCGCCACTTCTTCCTCGCTTGGCTTTTGAGGGATTCGAGATGGCGGCTGTTCAAGCTTGACTTTCACTTCATCGTTACCTGTAAGGCTGTTAAATTCTACTTCATTCGACATTTTGGAGGTTTTTTTGGGCGAAAAGACGATTCGAAAATCTGCCTGAACCTCAAAGAAAACGCAAGTAAAATGGCGGGAATGAAGTGTTTATAATTCCACGCGGCTACTGCTTCGAACCTCACTCATGTGCATTCTGCGTGAATAATATGAAAACAACCAATCACAGCTCTTGTTTTCAACTATTGCCCTTTGAACCAAACCGAAATACTTCTACCTGATTGGCTAGATCTGGTTCATTCAAGTCTGGCCTAACAGAAAAACCTGTTTTGGTCCTGATAAATTTGGGCAAGAACACAACAGGATTGCATCATTCAACGTGTTAACACGTGCAAGCCTCATAAATGTGTATCAATAATTACAAAAATAACCCACGCTATATTCTTTATTTGTATATACTCAAGACAAAAACACTTCACTTAAAATTAATAATCATTATACCATAATCCAGAATTATAATTTTTGGATTAATGGAAAATTATAGTACTTAGAAAGGAGTTTATTCCGGGCCGAAAGACCCCTGCAGCTGGGAATAAATTCGCAGAAAATTAATATTTATTTTTAAACTATTACTTTACGTTACTTTTACTCCATGTATTTAATAGTGCAATGCGGTTCACATATTCCTTTTTGGATGAATTTTAAATATTTTAAAGTGTTTTTGATGGGTGTAATCTGATCGAAACCAGGCATTGTTTGAAGCCTGTTTCACCTGTTGTGAGATCACATGTCTTACTGCCAAAATTAGGCGTCACGAGAATATCACTAACTTTTTTAGCCAATCTTACTCAAATCATAACATAGAATTCATTCGTTTTGTTTCTTGTTTTGGCGAGTCTTCTCGCAATAAAGATTCTTTTGTTCGTCATCAATGGGTTTGAACCGGCTTTGAAACTGTCGAAAAGCCTGACAAAAAACTGGGCACTATAGATAACAAAATATTACAATAGAAAATGTGTGTGTGCGGAAGTACACCAAATTCGTAGACGAAATATCTTTATTATTCGTTGGTTTTCAACATATTTTCCCATAAGTTTATTTGTTCACAATAATTCTAAAGTTTTAGGTCATTTCAAGTATTTTGTAGTACAGCATCAAAAGTTTATATAAATATTTTATCTGGTAAACAAAGTACGCAATTATACTTCATGATGCTCTTTTTTCATATAGTACTGTAATGGAAAATAATTTTGAAGCATAACAGTTGGTAATGTAGACTGACTGTCGTTGCTTCAAATTCATATTGAAGTGAAAGCTAAAATCACTCGCAAACAACCTGTTGGTTCAATAGTCTTTTCTAAAGGAAGACCCATCCCAGACTTCAAAGTCGGTAGTAGCGCTATTTCAGGCAAAAATTGGCTTTTGAATCTCGTCAAACCAATGCAGTTAGTCACTTCAAAGTCAGTTTAAAGACATTACGAAGTTAAAAACTGCAAATTTTGTGTTCGATACCGGCTCTATGCCAGATATTATTGGCGTGGTTTTTTTTCCGCGCGCGCTGTCCATTAGTCGGGTGTGGCAAACCAACTTCAGGGCGAGAAGCCTATAAAACTTATCAGTGATAGCTCTTTGTTGCATTATTTTAATACTCTTCTTCATATTCTCCATAATCATCCTCCGCACCTAGAATAGAACAGAAATATTTTATTTCAAGACTATACAGCTACCAAGCTATCCTTCAGTGACGCCCTGCCTGCATATATGAAATGAATATTCATATCTTAGTTTTGTGTTTGTGTGATGGCAAACAAGTTTCACGGGTGACCATACTATCTTGACTTTTGGTCAACTAGTGACTGGTGAAGGGCGTTGTCTTGTGACACCCTGGCATCAAAACTGGCCCACCCAAGTAAACAAGAAATTTAGGCGTATCTTTACTCACCATTGTCATACATTTGACTCAACAGCTGCGCTGCGCTCACATGATCACCATCATCGTCATAGTCCTCATCCTCGTCGTCTAGTACTTCTTCGTGTGGTGTTTGTTCTGGTCCTGCATACTCAACTGGACCACTTTCAACCACTACTTCTCTCTCCTCTACCGCTGGCTTGGCTGGGGTTTGGGGTTGGTTACTAGGCGACGGAGATAGCTGACGATAGAATACACATTTTGTCTTAAACCTGCTATAAGTGGAACTCCCGTGTCTAACCACCAATAGACTCAACAAAATGCCTTTAATTAGCGAGATAAAATTACCTTAATTTTCTTTATTTTTCCCTCAGCAGAAGTCGGAATTTTCGGCGCCTCCCTGAAACGAAATAAAGTTCATCCTTCAGTTTTAGGAAGATTTTTTCCTTCATCCCAATTAACTCTTCACACAACTTAACCCCAGTTCTTTATGTCCATCCTGGAGTCCAACTTAGAAGGAAACGCTAGTGATCGTGATTTAACACTAAGCTTATGAAATAGGATTATGGTCTGATATTAGTTTACATCAGTGTGTAGTGATGAAGAAATATTTGCACGACTTTGGGTAGTAGCCAAAACATAATACGAATACCAACAATGTTGTCATAAAGTGGAAACTGGTTTGTGCAATTTCAGTTGCGCGCAATCGTGTTTTCAAACTTGTCGTGACGCGTCTCACCAATCTGTCATTATTTGAAGGGCTTACCCCTTCGACGTGAGGTCGTCAAAAAATGACTATTGTATTGATTTTATTACAACAATATGATACCACAAAGCTTCTCAAAGCACTTCAATCCATGTTAAGAGATGTTTTTGTATGTTTAGGTTGTCTTCAAAAACCTGCAATACTTTGTTTAAAAATCGTCATGTTGCGCGCTAAGAAAAAAATATTCTCGATTGTTATTAAAATATCTTGCGCAACTGAAACAAGTTGAGAAATCTTTGCTATCGACCGTTGACGAAAATACCACGACGGAACTGCAAATGTCAAACAATTCAAAACTAGTTCACTACCTTTTCTTTGCTTCAATCTTTGGTGGTATTTTTGGTACAAGAAAGCCATCAACTGTAGTCCCTGCGGAGGGGATTGGCCCAGACGGTGTTGTTGGAGTAACCGGTTCAACCGGTTTGGTTGACTGGCTGGTTTCCAAGTCTCTTAACACTTCGTAGTTTATCTTCCTGGATATTTTCTTTTCGACTAACATTTTTTCGATAGCTTCGCCAGCCGTTGCTGGTGCGGGCTGGTTTTTCTTACTTTTAGCTTTTCTTTTCTGTAACCAAATAAAATAATTAATGAATGAAAGGATGGATGGATTGTTGTGGGATGGGATGGGATGGGATGGGATGGGATGGTATGAGAAGGAGAGATAGATAGATAGATGCATGGATGGATGGATGGATTGTTGGTGGATGGGATGAGATGAGATGGATGGATTGTTGGTGGATGGGAT
>OCZR010079688.1:0-12908 GCA_900234385.1 Anemonia viridis
AGGCTGATCTAAGTCAGGACATGGCTAACTCACAGATTGAACCCTGAACCAACTTCTGGCTAGGTGAAAACCTAAGAATCTGGAGTCAGTAGTGGGACTGTAAGTGGCTTGGTAGGTTTTTGAGTCCATATCAATGATTGATGACAAATAATGATTAATATAATGATGATGACAGGTTGATGATGCTAGTGAAATGATGAAACAGGCAGGAAAGAAACCTGATGTTAGTTCAGTAATGGTAAGTTCAGTAGAACCTCAGATATAAGCAGCTGACTTACAATTCATCTCTTTGAAGTGATAAAAAAACGGTTCTGCCCAGTTGATTGCAGTTAAATAGCTCAATTGCAAAGGATTAAGCCCAACATGGCTGATAAGCTATGGGCATGCAAAGCTACTGCAGGCAGCCACCAGATGGCTCATGTCTGACTGACCCAGACTTACTCACTCTGTACAACTCCAACTGAATCAAAATTCAGTCAAAATTCAATTTTTCTTAATTTGTTGTTGTTGTTGTTGTTGTTGCAGGGTAATGGGAGTTCAACTACTATTGGTTTTGGAAATAGTAATAGTAATAAAGATGCACCTGTTACCATGGTGAGTTGCCATAGATACGCTATCAGCTGACTGTCAATGGCTTGCTGGTGTCAACATCCCACTTTTATGTCTCGTTTGACAGCTCACTGTCCCCTAGTCATTGCATGACCATCACTCTCTAAGAAAATCTAATACCTGATGAGTATGGTTTAAGATTAAGGAGGCACAGGTGGCATAGCAGTGAGAAACTGCGCCTTGCCGTGACCATGTCAGTGCCGTGTTAAAAAACCTGAGATTGGGTGTGTGTGCCTTGTCACAACCATGCCATTTGCCGTGACAAAATCTGCTCAATCCTATACAAGAGGATGACTGTCTTACCATTCATTCTGTATACAAGGGGGCCCACATAAATCATTTCAATCTGTGCTAACATTGTCATTTGTTTCGTTCCAAAAGATTGCAGCAAAGAAAGCGCCAGTAGCAGTGACAGACATTTCCCATCTAGTGCACCGAAATAAGGTGGGTGGACAGTCAGTTGCTGCTGGGTCACAGTTGGTGACCAGTGGTAAGTTTCTGTCATGATCAGTGTTGCTAATGGTAAACTCTAGTATTCCAGTTATTTCCCTTCATAATTCCCTGTGCCATCTTGAAAGGATAACCATCGATCTATCACTGTATGTTTGTTTACTTATTGTTTTTGCTTCAATGCAAAAGCATGGCTACCTTTCAAGATGGTCCAGGGAACTATGAATGGGACTATTCCTGGAGTGAGCTTTCTGGGCAGTAGCCACCTGAGTGTATGGTTACCTGGTCCGTTTCAACCAAACCAATTTTTCGGTGGTAAATGTAAAAAATAGAAAAAATTAGAAAAAAAAATAGAAATAGGAAAAATCATCTCCTCTCTACATACCCCTTCCCCCAGCACACCTGCCCTTGTAACCGGACCAATCAAAAGTTTGTGGCTACAGCCCTGGCTTTCTACAAACATTTTAATGCTATCTTTTTCATCCTGATGAGTTTTTGTGTTTTCCGTAGAGGAAACCAGAAGAGGTTAGTGATGACAGCACAACTGCTAAAAAACCAAGACAAGATCTTGATGCTGGCGAAGCCAATGACAAACCAGCTGAACCAACTAATGGCAAAACAGAAACAACCATGGAAGCAACCCCAGCAGAAAGCTAAAGCAATACTCACTTAATACCATGTTGTATATAAAATATCTATAAAGAAAAGGGATCATACATTTTCTTCCCAATAACTTAATTTTTGTACCAGATATTACATACTAGGTTAAAATTGTGAAAACCCTTTGTCCATATTGTGGTTATTTCATTCTAGTTAGAGTTAACTTTGACAATCAATTGCAAGAGAATTAAAATATAGTATACCAGTTGACTATTATCTATGTGTGAAATTCATAAAAACTTTAGAATGTCATTTAACAGCTCCCAGCCGATTTATCATGGACACATCTGGTTTGAATTAGCCAATCAAAGCAGTTTTTCTTGCACGGCCAAGTGTTCCAAACGAATTTCAAGATAACAGCAGTGGAAGAATGTCCTTTGTCTTACTTTGTGATTACTACAATTTACAATTTGTACTAAGTTATATACTCTGGTATTCGTTTTTTTTCTTCGGACTTGAGGAGTAATATTATTAGTCATAGAACTACAAAAAAGGTTGGTGAACTTTTTGTTGCATATGTACTGTGGATATGTGAACAATGTCGGCAAAGATGCTGCTGAAAAAATGTCCATACAAAATTTGGGCAATTCTATATTATTGTGGCCATTTGATGCTTGGCTTCTGGCTTGGTATGCAATATGCAACAAGTATATATGTTCACCAACCAGGAAATGGCTCTATATAAATAAATGTTAGTACATCTTGTGTTCAGATTGGTTGGGAGCATGTGCATTACTAGAGCACACAGCATGCATGCAGACTATTTCATTAGCACCTGAAGTAATGGCAACTTTAATTTGTATCAAAGCATATACAGGGATTCAAGTGTTGAGAAGCACTCTTGCAATCCCTGTTTGCTTCGTTTCACAGCATGCACTTTGTAAAGACCCCTCTAGCATTGGAAAGCAGCTCAATTTGGAGGACAAAACAGTTGGTTCCAATAGCCCAAAGGTTTCACTAGAGTGATTACACTATGTCCATGAAATAATATCTAAAGTAACTAATACTTCTTATTTAGGTATTATTTTAAACAAGTGAGATGTGGCGAGGTATTGTTTCCTTTGTATTTGTTTTTCTTTGACCGTTCTGGCCGAATGATAGCACCTAAATAAGAACTATTAGGTAGTAACTATTTAGATTTTATTCAATGGACATATAATGTAAGCGCTGTAGTACGAGGCTCAGTTTGAAATAAATTTATTATTTTCTACTGTCATGAATCACTGGGTATTTAACATGGAGTCTCACATTGAAACCTTGGCAACTGACAAGGGAAGCATAACTCGCTGTACAAAGGAGAAACTTTTTGTCTTCCAAATTGAGCTACTTTAAACAGCATGCAAAAAGGGTGGTGCATCAGGTTCTTGGGTATCTTGGTTCAACTGAAACAGGTAGCTTGGATTGAGAGAGATTGTGTGGCAAGGGGGCAACCAACAGCTCTAGTCAATACTTGGGTGTGCCGGTAGTAAAATGACCAGCAAGGAAGACAAGGAAACACCCTGTGCATGTCGAATGCTGTGGAATAATATTACTATAATTCAATGCAGTTATCTTTCTTTGGGGGGTTTATGTTAGCACTGTTCTGCCATTAACGTAGTGGCCATGCATCTTTAGTTATCATAGCAAAAGTTTTAGAGTGGTTTTCATATACCCATGAAATACAGTACATTTGTACCACTCTACTACCCATTTAGTATTCTTTTGTTGTCATTTGACTATAACTACACTTTATTATTTACACTTTGTTTCACAGGTTTATGAAAACCACTCTTACTTGGGTGAAATGTTCCCCAAGTCATAACAATTCCTAGAGTACCATTAATTTGATTGATGTTGTGCACAAGAAGACACATGAATATGGATTCAACTCGATGAAGAGCCTTGCTCTCATGAGAATGACGCATGGTATGAATGGCGCTTCGGTCAAAAATAACACTGGTTCAGATGCTGGCCCTTCCTTTGATACTTCAGTTTTGTTCGGCCACCAACTGGAATAGAATCATGCCTGTGACCCCAAGCTTGGACTACACAGTGGTGAAAAATGCTGTAGCAAAGCATGCAATCATAATAATTACAAACCAGGATTAAATCATTTTTGAGGAAAAGAAGCACAAACTCCATTCTCCACAAGTTATGCAACTAATATAGAACTTTGGGCTCAGGAGCTTTATTGGTAATTAGGAATTCATAAGAGCTCAACTTACAAGGCAAACATGGCAGACAACGTTTGGAATTTAGAATATAGGATCTGCATGGGATACTCGCCCTTATAAGAATGTAGATTTGTAAAGAATATAAATTACAGGTAAAACATTTACATACCAACTCTTAAAAATTCATATTTTTCTCACTAAAATCTACTATAATCTGCTATAACACTAGTATTTTTAAGAATCGTCTCCATATAAATAAAATGTTTTTGCTTAACTTCTGGACACATGTTTTCGGGTCCTACTCTTTAGAGCCAAGTTACAGGACAGACGATATGCCTTGTTGGCCCGTCCTTCTTTGGAAATGATAAGTTATTGGCCCCTAAGGCTTGACAATGTCATATATTAAGATCAATTAGTAATGCTGTACAATCTAAAGAGGTTATGACACCATATCCACAGCAAAGATCCAGCTTTTAGAAATCTGCAAATTCCTTGGCACATTTCTCTGCACTGGAGATGTGAAGAGGCTCTTCTTCGTAGTCATCAAAATTACTGGGATCTCCAGGTCCCTTGCATTTTGGAATAAATGGGGCCTCAACCTGGAATAAATGTATGGAATATATCATCTTGCAAGTAACATGCCTAGAAATTCACCATTTTCCATCCATCCACTAACTTGTCAAACACAAGTGATTCAGTCTCGATTGAGGGCTGTGTGTGACCAGCGCAACAATGTGTATGGAAGATGGTGAATTCTACAAAATATGGGCAGGGTTTTTGGAGATTCGACCGCAGCGGGTATTTGAATATTTGTTTATCTGAGCGTTGATTTTCCAACAGACATTTGCAAAGTTCTTATAGTTATGAAAATGTTTTTAATTAAACTTACTTTTCTATTGAAGATAGCTATCCATTCTGTTGAAGAAAACCACTTATGGTTTCTGATGTCACCAACACCATTTTTCAAGTTTCCATAGCGCTTTGTCAGATCTACTTGAAGTAGGTTACGAAGAAGATCCTTAAGATCATTGGTGAAGTGTGAGGGGAAGCGAACCTAACAATGTGAACAAGATTACAGTTAAATCAATAAAGGCAGAAAAAGAACAGTACAAACAAGGAGAAACACTGGGTTGAGAGCAATACCTTTCCAGAAACGATCTTTTCGTAGATTTGGATTGGTTGGTCTGCAAAGAATGGTGGATAGCCTGCTGCCATTTCATATATCAGTACTCCAAGAGCCCACCAGTCCACAGCTTTGTTATAACCCTATTAAAAACAATATGATCAGTGGTGGGGTGGAATTTCCAAAGAGTGGAGAGGACAAATCCAATAAATACGGATGAAGTTATGAATTTTTCAAATTGACCTTTTTTATAAGGAAATGTGGTGGGCAACAGCTTGCCCACCAAGACGATTTTCCATATATTTCTTTGTAGAAAAGATGATCTTTAAAAATTCATAACTTCATCCGTATTTATTGGATTTCCCTCAAAAGTTCAAAATTTACTAATTTTAAGATGCTTTTTCCAGCTATGATATTTTCAGGACCAGAGGAGCAATATTTGAAATGTCACGCAAGGTGTGCAAAATCCCCATTGGAACATTTTTCCAAATTAACCTGCATTATGACATGCTGCAATGGGTCTAATACCATCCTCAGACCCTCAATCATTAAAATGTCATGGAAGGTGTGCAAAATCCCCATTGTTTTGTCTTCCAAATTGAGCTGCTCCACTCATAGGACCACTACTTTCAGGTTTTATAGTTCCCCTATGCTTGTATCACTAGGGAAAACCAGACATATATGGTTTGTGATAACATAGAAATGAGCAAACTTACTTTGCTTAGGATGATTTCAGGAGCAAGGTACTCAGGAGTACCACAAAGGGTCCATGTTCTTCCTTTAACTCTCTTGGCAAAGCCAAAATCTGTAACTTTCAGGTATCCTTTCTCGTCGATCAACAAGTTCTCAGGCTTTAAATCCCTATGCAAAACAATACAGGGTAAATTAGAGGAGAACTGCTATCAGTACCACTATTCTTTGGCAAATATTTTTAAGATATCAAAATTGCATCTCGTTTTTAGCAAGTACAAAGCAGGCCATCTAAGGAGATATATTCCTTACCTGTATATTAGATCCAAGGAATGAAGGTATTCAAAAGCCAAAACAATCTGTGAAGCGTAGAATCTCGAATGTGTTTCACTGCAAGAAAAAGGACAAATATATTGAGAAAAAAAATTAATGGTAAATGGAATTCTCAGTAATAGTTGGGACATGAAAAGATACATTCAAATATAGGTATCTGTGTCCAGTTGTATTTCTTGTTTATTAAGACTGATTCACAAAATAGCCGGCATTATGAAGTTAGGTACCCGCAGATAGACCGCAAGTAGCTGCCTTCTATTGAATTTTTTGCCTGCTACCTGTGAGTTAGTCATGCCCTGACTTTGTTCTGCTCAGAGGTGGTTTCTGTTTCAGGATTCGATAAAGTAAAAATGTTTGTTTTCTTTGCAAACCATAACTACTTTGCTAAACAGTTTTGTTTCCGTCTAGTAAAACAACTAACTACTCTGTAGCCAGCATTGAGTATATTCTATTGTCGTCACATAAGGACAATGAAAAACATCACCTGGTGCAATAATTGTCTATTAAATAACAGAAAAATCATCTTGGTATATCTATCTGAACCTACATTAGGTCATATTTTTGAACAGGATTCCAGAGAACTACATCAACAGAATCTAAATTAAGACTTTTAATTATATAATTATTTTAATTGGACAATATTTTTGACTATTTTTTTCAATCATTATTATTGGTTCAATATTATCTATCAATGACAAATTCAACAGGACTCTTTTGCCTGCTGAACTAAATATTTTAAAATGTCACACCAGCATGCTTAACACATCTAGTTACATTCAAGTAAACAAGCTGCTCAAAACATGACTTGAATATCAATGTATCATGACCTCTTAACCTTTTTTCATGTTATTTGGAGTATCTCACTTCAACTCATCAGAACATTTGCTAACTTACAAGATAAAATTATCTTCTAAGACTAGAGAGAAGAAGTACATGTATAGTAGATGGAATTAAGTCATAAAAGAAATGGAAAATCCTTTGATCAAAGAAAACAAGTTGTTGCAAACAACAATTGTATGAATAATTTTAATATGTTAGGCCTCGTGTGCAGCCTGGAGAATGTTTCCAAAATTTAGGACCCAAAGGTTCCCTAAAATGTCAAGCTAACTTCAGAAATAGGAAATTCTTATTGCAAATGGATAAAACTTTTAATATAACATAAAAAAGGTAAAGAAAACTCAAAATAATGCAGGTGTTTACAAGGGGTAGAATTGAATAGGGGAGATCATTAGTAGATAAAACCATTTGGAACAATATTTTTGCATAAATTAAGTTTTTATTGAAAGTTTTCGCTGTAGGCAATGACGAAAGATACAAAACAAGAAAGTGGGGTTTAACAGCTGTGTTATGATGCAGCTTCTGGGACACTTGAATTTAAAATAACAGTTTGGATCATAATTTTTGTTGCAAAACAACCAACCCCTTGTAAAAACCCTGGCGGCAGCCTGCAATGAACTGCGATTATTTTCAAAACTAAAAAAATAACAGTAGACTGGAAAAAAAATATTTTGAGGAAAGTGACCATCAACTTCTGAATCAACAATATCCCAAGCATCTAAACTCCATGAAGCTTGCAAACAGTTAAAGGGTATCATCTTTTGAAAGAGAGGCATCATAATAAATCTGATAATAGTAATGGCCGTATTCAAATCAATTTGCTTAACACACTTCATGTAGTTTTATTTCAACATTAATTGTTTACGCCGCATGAAAATAACACTAATTGCAACTGCTATTTTTATATTTCATTGTAAAAAAAAACCCTGCCGACTGTTGTTCTTGTTAATAGTGGTCATATCTCAGTGGAGCGGTTGATGCTCTTCTCTTTGAGTAAACAATATTTAAACTCAATAAATCTAATTGTTATTGGGATGTTGTAAAATTAGTTAAGGTACTAAGGAGTAAATTTAACCATGTGGGTGAGGTGGTGTTGGGGCCGGATGTAAAATGTAGCCAGTAGAGTGAGCTTTTTGACTATATTCATGCGACACCACAAGCATAAACTGTTTCATCTTTGCGTTGGTGTTCATGTCTGCGGATATTGCACAAACATGCTCTTAGCTTTAACGCTCTCACATCCATAAACAATATTTATCACCCACGGTGTTCAAAACACATCATTGTAATTGACGCTTAATGAGAAATTAATAGATATGACGCATATCTGAATAGGGGGGCTTGATTGCTCTTTTGCTGATATTTTAAAAATGAACATTCAGCCTTAAGATAGACATTTTTTTATCCATCTCGACTTACCTGAATCTTCCAATTCGTCGAAGATGTGAAAACATCTCACCTCCAGGGACAAACTCCAGAACCATGTACAGATTTGAATTATCCTAGAATGAAAGATCAAAATGAGATGTTTTCTTCCATTTCTTTCATACCATTCTCTTTGTGTTTGCTCATTCTCTACTCCATTTTCTCAATTTTTTATCCCTCTTATTTGTTTTCTCTTCACTCTGCTTTCATCCATTTCTTTCCATCCTTGCTCCCTTTTGCATCCCTTTCTTCCTATTTCCTCTTCATTTCATTTTTCTTTTTCCTTGTCTTTCATTCATTCACCAGGCAAGATTTCATTTTTTTTATTTCACTTAATAGAGAAAGACCCAATTCTAAAGAGAATGATTAAGGTATCTAAGGAAAAATTGCACCGAAAGATAATGGATGTGTAGCTATTAAAGATTTGCGACAAATCTAACTTAGCTTCCTTTAATACAGTGCGGCATGCAAAGCATGACTATTCTAGAGTTGCATATCTCTCTGCATTGCCTTTTTGCTGTCAAACAAACTTTTATGTGCCTTATTCGGTAAAATCTGACTGCTTTATCAAATGTGTCAGTATAACATATAAAAGCCTGTGCATAGAAGGATGCCAATACCTTAAATGTGATCACTGTGTATCATGCTGTAAAAACCGTTATCTATTGATATCAGTTGCAGTAGATTTCATAAAACAGCAAAAGCCAGGAAGAGCAATCCCAAATCACACAATCAAGCCAATTTGTTTGCTCTTGCCAACATATAGTCATGAACAATGTCCTTACAATAGGAAGATGACTTTTATTTCAAAATAGTTCATTTTTTTGGAGAGTGGTAATCATCCTTCCTAGCAGCTTAATAGCTCAATAACTGAATTACAAAGGACACAGCTTAACGCCGTCAAGTTGAAGGCATACATTGGAACATCAAACGCAGTGTAAGAAGTTTGGACGGTATTCATGTTTTGGACATTAAGTCCTTCATCAGAACAAAAGTCCAAAAACTAAGAGCAAACATCTTTACAAATGCAGTTAAAAGTGAGGTCTTATCACAATCTAATTGACTGCTCTTTTGTAAAACTGTTACTGTTTTTTTAACCATTTACAGCAACATCAAAATAAGGTTTTGGGGCCTTCCTACTCCAGAAAAATCCTGAATTATCAAAATAACTTTTTGAAATTGATAATAATATTAGAACTGCAAAAGAAACGAAGACATAACAGTCTAAGAAATTCCACATTTATCAAGCTTGATATAAAGCATTCTCACTAACTAATGAAGAGGAAAGATGCTACAAGCAAAAGTATACTATAAAACATTGTATATTTGGGTCAAATTCAAAGAGGAATAAGATTAGAGAGGATTAGGCTAAAAACAACTATATTAATCTTTAAATTTTGTATTAATCTTGGTGTAGTAGGGTATGTAGTAGGGTCATCGAGCCCTACTTTTCACACCCATCCCTCTACACAATAGAGCTTTATACCGAGTTATGATTTACGTCTGAAAACTATGACCTAACAACAAGACAATATACCACGTATGCCTGCTCATTGGCCTGTGTTGTGAAGTCATTCAGGCATAACAAGTCAACGCAGTGAGGTCAACTTTAACACTTGTAATACAAAGCATATTTTTGGGGTTCACAGTTGTCACATTAACAACGTTTAGGGAGCCAAAATATAATATTTTATAAATACAAAAATTTTACATAATGCTAACTTGGACTTAAAATTAAACTAAGATATCAAGAATTCTAGAAGAGAAATTTATATGATTTCTTAAGCATGTATAAAGAATAAATATTCGAAAGAAAAGCATTAAATTTCTCATCAGCTGATATATAATAATGGAGAACTACTTTACTTCGAGCCAAAATGTACAAGTACAACTTTTTGCATATTTAAACAAGGATAATGTTGACTTCAATTCGAGTTATAAATCCATATTATACGATTATTATTTGTTAAAATAAAATTACAGTCTATGAGAAATAGAGATATGAATAGGATCAGTGATGTACAATCGTCCAAGCAAGCCATTATTTTTTCTTTTGGGCCGCTTGTTTTTATTATTATTGACGAGAAAAATGAATAAAATATCCTCTTACCTTGAAATGCCAATCGAGGTTTACGAGAAATGGAAAACTTATTGCTTGAAGGATTCGTTTTTCATTCAGGGTATGCTCGACTTGTTTTAACTTGACTACCTGTGGTTCAGGATTTTAAGGAAACACAATGTGAGTCAGCCTTACACCTGTTTGGTGGCCGGGGATAAGAGCTATGCTTCACTGGCTTCGACGTCGAGAAACATTTGACAAATGCCTGGTTCTGCATCGCTAAACAAGTCGAAAACCAAAACACGCAAATAATATAAACTTTAAAGAATATCAGGAGCTGTTTAGAAGAAGGTTTTGAGATTTTTTCCCGGGCCTTTTGCGAAGTGCAAACTTAAACTTTCATGACAATCTCTGAGGTCGGTGAAATCGAGTTTGTTTATGTGTCTCGAGAAATCGACCAACTACAAAATAGTCCGTCAACTCACGATCACAAACCAGAGATTTTTGACCAAATCCTTAGATACGAGAAAAGCAAGCTAGCCAAGCTTATATCGGAAATGACATTTCCCGAAGTATCTCAAATAAACACTGTTCCAGTGATCGGCATTATAAACAAAATCCTCGGCGCCGTACAAGATGTAAGATGAACAACAATTTGAGGCAAAGACCGGTTTCGCTCGCTCGCTTCCTTACCTTCTGTTTGTCTAAAATCTTCATAGCGAAGAACTTTTGACTTTCTTTATGTTGTACCAGCATTACCCGACCAAAAGAACCAGTACCCAAGGTTTTGATACGGTCGAAGTCTTCTAAACATGCTGTATTCTGCAGCAAATACACAATGACATCAGTGAATTACTTGAATCCAAAATAATCGCCTAAAAATGGCCTCTTGGGAATTTCCACCGGGTTGCAGGACTACAGCTTGGCTGGTTAGAAACACGTCAAGCGAAATTATCGCGTTGTAATATGATCCAAAAGGAAAAATATCCCTACAAGTCATTTATACTCGAACAAAGCTATCTGGCTATGAATATATTTCGTCGAGCAAACCTCCCTTGGTTTGTTTGAGCGAGCAACAACCCTGAAATACAGAAAGAAACCATCGACTTACGTGTGACGGTTTTTCCCATTTCTCGTTGAATTTTTCCTTGGCGTCGGTTAAAAATTTTTGGACTAGAAAACAACAAAAATAAAGGATGAGCATTATACGGCCAACTCGAAAAGCACAAATGTTATTCCCGTAGATTTCAGATTTACCATTTTCAGGGTCCCTCATCTTCGGGTTCTGAGTGTTGCCCATGGTTGTATGGGCAAATAAAAGACAGACAAATATATAGCGACCTGTCCAATGTGATGGAATACTCTAGGGACCAAAAATGTGCTCTGGCGTTAAAATAATCTTGTTTTTTGCGTGCCCCTTTTTATGGCCGTGTTGGTATCAAAGAACCAGACCTGCTTCACGGCTCCCCGAATACGAAACACACATACACGGCCCAGCTGACGTCAAGACTAATACGCCAACCGATTGGTTCCCGACCTCACGCGACAAGAGCAGATCTCCTTATTTGGGAACTCTCGTGGCGACAGCTGAGAGCCGACAAATAAACGACAACTTTCCGGAGAGGAAAACCCGATCGGCAACAAGCAAATTGACAACAAATAACAGACAATAATGTTGGGGATGCTTTTCACCGTTGGTTGCCAATGACAACTGAAGACGAACAGTGGCAAAACAAGAGAATTTCAAGAACCCCACAATAACATTCATCACTGAACATGGTACAACAAGATCATCAAGTAATGAATCTTATTTTTTTCTCAACTAAAATAATATTCACCAAAAAGAGCAGTTCTATACAATACAGCAGAGCATTGTTCCAGACATTTAACCAATTCATAATGATCTAAATACTATAATCATTATAATCCTTTGTTTTAACAAAATTAGATTTCAATCTTTACTCATTTGTTAAGACATTCCCTAGGGATTATCCAATTAAAGAATTATTATATTTTCATCTGTATTTTCGAGTTTAATCCTCATGGGTATCTTCATGGAATATTTTATGCTTGGTAGAAATATGATACAGTATTATCAGTAATTACCTTATCATCTACAACAGACAACTAAGCCAATTCGAAGAAACTTTGAAAATCATGAAAACCCTGATCTAGAATATTTCTCCTGATTGTATGCTTTACATCATGACAAATACATACAGAGCTCACCAAACAACCTCAAAATATATATATTTTAGAAAAAAATTTCTAAGACAGAACTTTTTCCTAAGAGTACTTAGCATCACAAAAAATTTAGCAAGCATACTCACCCTTCCATGATACTTTAAATCCATAAGCATGACTTTTGAAAATGTATTTCAAAATTAAATTTTTTTAAGTTGAAAATTAGGCAAGGCAAAAGGTCAAGCATATACTAATTAATGTCTTTCCTGTGAATATCAAAAACGTTCTGCATATATATACATAAATAGATAATCTTTGGCCATAAAATACACTCAGTTAGCATATAGGCATTTCGTCTGCGCATGCGCTTGTCAAGTAGAACAAC